>JADRCD010227935.1:59081-69645 GCA_019843815.1 Montemys delectorum
AGGATGAGTGAGCATGTGGAACCCGAGGGTCAATCTGGACTGTTACTCTTCACTACCTACTTGGATTTTGAGACAAGTGTCTCACTTGGACCTGGGCTCACGAGTTTAGCTGGTCTAGGAATCCTCCTGTCTCTCTACTGGGATGACAAGCACATGCGACCATGCTACTATAAGTGCATTTTTCATTGTTTTACATAAGAACTGGCTTCTAACTTGGAAGTGGTTAGACCCTCACCTGAGGGTTTGAAGATGCAGTAGCCGAGCCACCCTGTTCCAGCAACCCGGTCTAATGTTCCACCTTACTGAATGCCATTTGTCAGCTTTGGCCTTTTCCCAAGCCAGATTCGGGGCCCAGTGGGGAGGCAAGTGGACCCCTAGAACTGCAGGTAGCAAGTTTAGGGGACAGGGCATAGATACTGGGAAGAAATGGCATTAAGCATTCCAACCATCCTCAATATGCCTCTAAACCTTCCTTTATTTTCCTGAGGCCAGTGATGCTCAGTCTTGTCATCACTGCCAAAAACACCACCAGTGCCACTTGCTTCCCTAGTTACAAGAACCTTGACTTCCACCACTTGATCCCACCACCCCACCTGTACTCTATAGCTAATCTCAGAGGGATCTGGATATGGCCCCCATGCAGTCCTCGAAGAGGGCTTTTTACAGCTCACGTCCATGATACAGCTGTCAATGTGAGACACGGGGTATGATGGCATGACGGCCAATGTTTACCACCAGAAGTAACCTTCTTCCTTTGGTGGCTGGAGAACCATGGTCCTTAGTGATCTATACCATTTCTTGGAGGTTCTTTGGTGGGACTGGTCCCACAGCAGGAAGAACGTACTTTGCATCACCCCACTCCTGGCTTCCTGCTTCGATGATCTTGCCTCTGATCATTGAATGTGTTCCCTTGGATCCTACACTCAGCTTGCTGCTTTTGGATTAGCTTTGAGGGGGCTCTGCATTGAAGATGTTATGCTCACTTTATAGCTATAGGAGAGGACGTGGCTTATTAAAATGATATCTCCAGGGCTGCCTTGTCTAAGAGCCACAACTTGCCTCTAAGAACCCTGTACCCCTACTACCCTGATTTTGACCTGTGAACTGTAGACATATCACAAGTCTCAGAGTTATGAGAACTGACCCAAGTTGCCCATGTGTGCCTATTTTGGTATCATTAGGCATCATCTAATCAGTCACATGTACTGGTTTGGGCAGAAAGCTGTGTTTCTTTCTCTGTCAAGTAGTTGCCAACCCTTTCCCTACACAGTATTCATTGGCAAGACAATAAAAGCATCCATGAATTAAAGACACAGTGAAATGACACTTGAATTCTCCAGGGAACGATTCTGCTATGATGGATAAATATGTTAATTACTCAGAATTTAACCTCCAGCTGCTGCCTTTGTGGCGCTTCTCCTCACAGCCTGAGTTTGGGGCCTTGGGGCTGCTTGACCCTGGGGCATATCCCCCATCCCTGAATTATGGGCTTTTGTGTTCAGGGTGCACCTGGGCATACAGCTCAAGCCTATCCCTAGGAGATAGCAAGTATAGACAGGTAGAGATCCCGAGCTCTAGTACTCTGTGTCTTGGATTCAAATCCCAGTGCTTCTGCTTAGGCATTTCCTTTGTCCCACATTTCCTAACCATTCAATGAGTTGTTCTAAAGATTAAATGTATTAATATGTATAAGTGACTTCAGGGGAACCCACTGTGTAAGGGAAGCAATTGTTAATGGCGTTGTGTACTGCTTTGCCCCTTCCACAGGTTTTGCTGGTTTGTCCTTATTTTAATTTTACTGCCACCTCCTTTCTCTTCTTGAGTAAGTTGCAGCTCAATTTTTTTTTTCCTGAGCCTGATTTTAGCTCTCTCAACAGAGAGGCCAGAGGGCATGAGATATTTATATAGACTTCTAGGATGTGAGTGGAAACTACCCGTTGGTCCATTTCATTAACACATTTCACACGTGTAATGGCTCGGTGTCTCTGACTTACCACAGGAACATGAGGGCTGGTGTTCAGATACCCAGAATACTGGTAAAAGGCAAGCAGGCATTGGGTCACATGTAATCTTAGTACTGGGAAGGAAGAGATGAGCAATTCCCAGGGCAAGTTAGCTAGCTAGACTAGTTGGCATTGGCAAGTTCCAGGTTCAAGATGAGACCCTGCTTCAGTAAATAAAATGGAAAACAACCAAGGGACATACCCAATGCACACATATTTTTTTTTCCTTTAAAAGGAGAATTAGGTATATGTTAGGTCATATGTCAAGAAGTGTGCCTACAACCTCCATGAAGACATGGCCTGTGACTCTCAATACCTCCCTATGGGAAGCAGAATTCCAAATGGGCCACATTGCACAGCATAGAATAGTGAATGTTTTGATAGGAAAGAGGATTTTCTCCACTGGAGCTACCATACCACCTGCATATCTTGAGACACACAGGGTCATGGGGTTCATAGTCTAAGACCCGTGACTGAACAAGGCTTTGGTGACTCATGTGTGACAATGAACAACCCTTTTGGCCTCTCTAAGACTCAATTTCTAACTCTGAAAAGTGGGGATAGCTACTATAGGCTTATCATGAAAGTTGAAAGTGAGCACATGTCTGAAACACTCAGATCAATCATACTGCCAACTCAGGAAATGAGAAAGGAATCCCAAAGGGGATGATTCTCACCTCCAGCACAGCCTGGATCTCTGTACCTTCAATAATGGAACAAGATACCTAGTTTAAGATACCTCATACTTTGGGAGGGGTGGTCTCAGTTAAAAGACAAAAGAAAAAAAGAAAAAAAAATCAAACAAACAAATATACAACAACTCCCAAGTGCTGGGATTAAAGGCGTGTGCCATCCCAGCACTTGGGAGGCAGAGGCAGGTGGATCTCTGAGTTCGAGGCCAGCCTGGTCTACAGAGTAAGCTCCAGGACAGCCAGGGCTACACAGAGAAACCCTGTCTCTAAAAAACAAAACAAAACAAAAACAAAAACAATAAAACAAAAACAAATATACAACAACTCAATACCAGCAAGTAAAGTAACACAGCTACTGCTGCCTGGAAGTTTGTGTGTGGGTGGTGGGGTCACTTGTGGGTGGAGGGGATGCAGTAGGGGTAAATGACACAACAGGAGGAAGGCACTTTGAGTATTAGGTGAAAAATTTGTTCTTCAGACTTTCTTCTGAGGCTTGCCTGCCCAAGACTGGGATGTGGAAATGAATTCAGAAACTTGTTTCCCAGCTGCCCCACTCCTGAAATATGGATTCTTTCCCCTCCTTATCCTCCTGTGTATTTATGAACACAGCAAGACTTATCCTCAGTAGACAGTTGATGATGCCCAGCTCTCTTTAGGACACAGTGAAGAATGTGACACAAAAGCATTGGGAGATGGGTGTAAATGGCCATGGTAACAAGAGAAGGACAATGCAGTAATCTTCAAATCTCAATCTCTTTCCCCTTCCATCTCTCTCCTCCCCCATTATCTCCTTCTCCCTCTCTCTCCCTTTTTCTTCTTCTCAACCCCTTCTCTTCTCTCCCTCCCTTCCCCGTCTCTTCTCCTCCTCCTCCACCCTCTCTTTCTCTTCCTCACCTGTTGATCTTTACCTTCTACCATATTTAAAACGTGTTGCTTTATTCACTGAAGTATGCCAGGGTGGCTGTTTCCCCTACTTTGGGTATCTCCTGTCTCTCCCTGCTATCCTGTTGTAGGAGTATGGGATTACACACAGACACACACACACAGACACACACAGACACACACACACAGACACACAGACACACACACTATTGTTTCTGTTTTTTTTTTTTTTTTTGTGGGTTCTAGGGATCCAAACTCAAATCCTCACACTTGCAAGGTGTTATGTACCTAGTTATCTCTCTAGTCTACATTAGGGTTTTATTCCACATTGAGTTGTCAAGGAAATGGGTCCCTTAGATGAAGTGAGTAGTGTAGCATCAGTTAGAACCTGGGAGCTACACAAGAAAACCCTAGTGTTGGTTGTTTTCAAAGCAGAGTCAAGTTATTCAGCTGGGGTGTAGCAGTGGGAACTCTGAGGTGTGGTACCAAAGTTTAGGGAAGCAGTTCTCATACATGGTGATATATAATACAGTCAGGAACAGGGTTCTTAGGAAACTTTTAGCTCATCCCATTATAAACTGCCAAATGTCCATGTCTTACTAAGGAGGGCATGAATCCAGAGATCACATAGAAAGTTAGTAGTAGTGGTACTAAAACAGTAATACTATCGAGCTGTCCTGTCACAGAGTCTTTCCATCAGACCACATTTCCTCCCTCATTGGTTAGCTTTTATCAAGTTCGAGTTTCACTAAGCAGCTATATTCTTTGACCTGGTAGGAAAGACACTCTTGGCAATTTGGTTTGCCACTTGGCATCATGAGTCTGGGAGAGTTGAAGTAATTCACTTCAAATTATAGGCTTTGGTAGATTCCAAACTCCAACCGACTCATTGGACAATCTAAACCAGTGCTTTCCAAAATGGAGCACCCAGAAGAGCAGCATCACCTGGCAGTTTTTAAGGATGCAAACTCTATCATCTGAGTTTGATTACATCCTCTTGGCGATTCTGACATATGCTCAATTTGAGTTGGTCTATGTCAGATAAGCTGATGAGCCTTCCAGGTGTGCATCAGTCCTTCATTACTATGCTTTATAAGTAGAATCACCAGGAAAGGAACTTCAAGGTCACTGGCACTTCTTAGCAGCTCAACTTCTGGTGGTTTCTTTTGACTATGGGATTCTTCAGGAAGCCTGGCATGGGTGCCCCACCACCCAGTGGGGTCTCTGAGTCTGAAGGAAGCCTAATTGGTGTTGTTGAACCTTTTGGGGGGGCCTGAGGGGATTTTGTGAACCCCGTCTGCTTTCATGCAGATTTGAGCAGTTTGACCCAGTCGAGTGGAAAATTAAAAACCCAGAAAGGAAGGAGACTTGAGACACCAAATGTTCATTGCAATCAGGGCACTTCCTGACTTCTATATACTGCACTTGGGAGACCATGAGAAGAGCTACTGTAATTTCCTACTTGATTCACTAAGTTTCTGTCTTGTGCTTCCCAAATGCCAGGCACTTTACTTTAGCAATGGGTATATAAAGATGAAGTGATATGGTCCCTGACCACAGGGAACTTGATGTCTAGTTTGATGTCTGATGGCAGTAATTTCTATCAGAGAAAATGTAGTGGCTTTTAATTGATGCATTCAACCTATGAGGTCCGGGCAATAGAATGTCACATAAAAGTAATCCTCTGATTGCTCCATTGGCAAGGGGTGGCTTTGCACACAGAGTGAGGCAGTGCTTCTCTGGTGGTGTGTGAAGTAGGATCTGATAAAGCCCAGTGCAGGGGGGGGAGGGTCTGATGAAGACTTTCTTGTTTAATGAACCATGTCACTGTGAACAGCTGTGGTGTAACCCAGCCAGACAACTATGCAAACCAGATGATGTCTCCAGTGGATTGAATCGACTTTGATTTGGTTTGGTTGGTTCTCCTAAGGCAAATTCTTCCAAGTTGGGTGGGAAATAAAAAGCAAAATCACTATTCCAACTTTGCTTTTAACTTTTAATTATTGGATGGCTTTTACTTTCAAGTCTTCGGAGAAAGCAGGGGATGGCTGCTACCCAGTTAGTGGCAAGAGAGGGCCAAGAATAATCATGTATCTGTAATAGCTATTAGTGTACTGTGCATAAGGCTCGCACTGTGTTTTGTTGATGAGCTTCCCTGTGGGTCTATAAGAGACAGACCAAAACCAAGGCCATTCCTACATGAGTCCTCAAAACATCAGGGCTCCATCTTCCCAAGCTGTCACCTTCCCTTACATGACAGCAAATGTAAGTGCACAGCTGAATATCATGAATAGAAATGGGCTCCATGTGAACTCTTCCGATTCCCTCATCACTGCCAGTGCCACTGTGGGTCATCACTGATGTCATAAAAAATCAAATAGAATATAATGTCATAACATACCTCTTCATACCTAATTGGCTTACTACGCTTCATGAAACTCATTTCATTTGTGTATCTATGGTGTGGAATCTCTAAACAACATTGTAAAAGCCATTGATGAAAGCTAACGTTCGCTCGGGCTCTTTTTCGCTTCCAAGGAAGCAAGACACTGTGTTTGGTTTGCATGTGAGCACAGGATTTTGGACTGTGAGATCTCCTGGATGCAAAGGGGATTTACCAAGTCTGTAACTAACACCAGCTGTAGACCAGAGGCAGGAGTGATATTTCCATGGTTATCTGAGCCTCACTGCAGGGGTCATTGACAAGTTTGTTGTGTTAACACAATCAAGTTGGCTAATGAGCAGATACAAAGCAACAGCGTAGAAGCAATTCTGGGGAAGAACGGGGTCTCTTCCTGCTATTTTTCGAGCTGTTCAGCAGGGGTACAACTGACCTTTAAAATCTCTGAGTGTCTGTCATGAGGGAAACCATTAGATCTTTTCTCAGTTGGTTAAGCCTATAGAAGTTTGCCTCAGTATGGGAGACCTTTTCTTTCTGTGGTATCTGGACCCTTATTCTCATGGCCAGGCCACCTATAAAAGAAAGAAAAGGAGCTGGGGATGAAACCTTTTTCATGAAATAGAATATGTCTCCAAAGCTCGTAACTCACTTATTGCAGATATGAATGTGGATGAGGGATAAAGCTACTCCATCAATGGATTTCAGCCTTGGTAAGACTCTGTACATCCAGTACAGACATCTGTAGCCACAAAAGCAAGACTAGGCTTACCTAGGCTGCCCCTTACTACATGTCTACATCTGATACACCTTGATAGTTTGTTTTCTAGAATATTATTTTTTTACTTTGTATTTATTATTATTAACTTTTTTAAAAAAAAGATTTATTTATTTATTTTATGTACGTGAGTACACTGTCACTGTCTTCAGACACACTTAGAAGAGGGCATCGGATCCCATTACAGATGGTTGTGAGCCACTGTGTGGTTGCTGGGAATTGAACTCAGGACCTCTGGAAGAGCAGTCAATACTCTTAAACCACTAAACCATCCCTCCAGCCCCTGTTATTAACTTTTTATTGATTCTTTGTGAATTTCACATCATACACCCTAGTCCCACTCCCTATCCCTTTGTATCTGCCCTTCACCCTTGCAACCTCCTGCACAAAGAAAATAAACCAAAAAGAAACCAAACCAAACCATCTAGTCATGGAAGCAGTAGCATGTCACACAACATACTATCTTGACCATACATACATTTTTATTTACAAATGTTCATTGCAATGAGTCATTGGTCTGGCTTGAGGCCTCTGCTCCACTATCAATATTAGATCCTCACTGAGACTTCTCTTAGATGTCATATTGTTGCCCTTTGCCATGGAGATCCTGAAGCTTTGCATCTGCAAGATCAGTCCCTTCATGTGTTCCAGCAGTTCATAGCTGGAGTAGATGTTGAGGTGAGCTAACTTAAAGCCTTGGATCTTGGCCTGGGTGGTAGCTGACTTGGTCAGCTTGCCAGCTCACCCATACTTACACCACCAGGACTAGCTCTCCACTGCTTGCCCAGGCTCACCCACTGCAGCAGCAGGCATGAGGTTGGGCCAGCTCTCCAGCTTTCGTCTGTTTCACTCTGATCTGTTTTGTTTGCTTCTCCTCTATTCTGTTCTACCCTCATCCCATTTTTTAAATGACGGCAAAGGCTCACTAAATCAATTTCAACTTCTACTAATAGGTTGCAACCCAAGACAAAAAAAAAAAAAAAAAAAAAAAAAAAAAAAAAAAAAAAAAAAAAAAACCAAACCAACCAAACAAAAAAACCAACAAAACACCAGATCAGATTATATTAAAACTCACTTTAAATCCCTAAATCCTATGAGTCCAATGTAAATCACCCCTGTAATATTAGGGTATAAAATTTTATGTGCTGCAGGCTCCTAGTTAAATTGTTGGCTGACTGAAAACCATCTGTTATTAATTCACTCATTCACTGGGTCTGTCATTCATTCCGTTCATTACTTTGGAACCAGGTATTGTGTGAGGCCATGCTGTTCTCAAGTAAATAAAACAGAGGAGCCCTTGCTTTTGAAGGCAGGTTCCCTGGGGTTACCACCTCATCAGCAGCTCCTTGCTTATGGTTTCCTTTGAAAGAGAAAACCCTTGAGCAAGGAGTCCATCACATCATCCCTGTGCTAGTGAGTGAAATATTTATCCCTGAATCCCGGTCCACTGGCAAGGAGCGTCACGTCCTGCAAATGACCTCAGAATGAACATAAACCAAGATGCACCATGCTATGGAAGCCCTTTTTCCTCTTGTTACCCCCCTCCCATGCAAGTAGCTTAAAGGGAAAAGAAATGTTCCCTAATTACTTGTTGTATATTGATTTGTCTTGTCCATGGACCACTAATCCTGCAGACCAACTTGCAGGGCCTCATAAATGAGATTGCTCAGAGTGGAGAGCTAAATCAGATTTCCCATGTTTAGCTCAGCTCTCTGTTAGACTTTAGGGAAGCTCAGCATACAGGCTCCTTTAACCATTTCCCCACCCGAGGTGACCCTTCATAGGGCAACAGCGATGCAGATGAGTTGAATGTGAGATGAAGGCTGGATCTTCCTCTAGTCTCAGCATCCTCAATCTGCTCCCTAAAGACCCCTCCCCTTCCCCTCTATCCATTTCTAGATCCACTTCCTGCCATTCTTCACTTGCTTTGTGTCCATCCTCTGTACTCTTGTTTCCTGCTGCTCTTCATTCCTCATTGGAGCAACGAGATAGCAGTTTAAGCATTCCCTTAAGGGGCTCTTGTGTCCACAGGTCCTTGTGGGTCATTTTGTCTGGAATGCCCCTCCTTTCCATGCTTTCCCCTCACTGCAGCACTCTTAACACCAAATAAAGTGAGTGCCCTTCTCCTCAGAGTCTCTTCCCCTGAGCTAACAGAACTGGCTGCCCTCTAGAGGACTGTGCACTTCTGAATTGGATACCGAGCTCTGTGATATCAGTCAAGGGACTGGTTATGGCACTGTGACATTCTGGCTCAATTATCATACTACCTGAGGGCCAGAAAACCCAAACCCTGTCAGGTGTATGCCTGGTGGGTCTCCTGAGGTAATCTGTTGGAATGGCAGCTGACTTTAATCAGTAGGAGAAGGACCTGGGAAACGAGCAAGGTTCAGCTATTTAGTATTTTCAGAAGACCACTTTCCTCCAGTGCCTGGTTTGCTGAGGCTGATCCTTAGCACTTGAAATACTGGGATTTGCACTGTGACTCAAGTCTGTTCCAGCCTTTTCTTTGACAGATGAACAAACCAAGATCCAGAGCCAACGTAGCTTACACAAAGTCACCAAGAGTTGTGACCACCCAGAGCTTTTAGGGGGATCAGTTGCTTTGGCTTTAGAAAACAGAGCCTAGTCGTCATTTCTCCTTCCTCTCATTTCCACTGTCTTCTCTTAGGTCTCCTTTTCCTTCCCTAGAGCTGAAAGACAGGGATGAAGGAGCAGCCATTGCCATGGAAACCAGCTGAAAGCACAGTCAGACTGTTTTCTCCACGGCTGTGGCTCTCTGGCGGCAGCTGCAGGTTCCAGTGCTGGGCCTTAATGGGGGCACTGGGCCCACTCACTGTACTTAGTGAGGGGAAGGCTGGAGAAGGCTGCTCCGGAACCTTGACGTGCTCCAATATAAATCGCATGGGCTCGGCAAAGAGGGACCATATAGGCCTGGCGTTCTTTGCCTTCTCCAAACAATCTCTCTGTGCTAGACTCCTAATAGAGTGTGTGGATGCTTTGAGAAGACTTTGGTCTTTGGACACCAGAATCAGACTTCTGAACAGAGAGTGGCTGTGATGATAATGTTCTGTTTTTCAGTCTAACTGAAGAAAATCTAATCTGAAGATAGAGTTGGGGGAAAGAGTAAAGAAGAGAACCTATTTCAGTCTCCCAAACCTTCCTTTTATTTATTAAGGTGGGGATTTCACAACAAATAGCCTGCCACATGGTCCTGGGAGTAGAGGGGGCAAGTTTTGTGGGATGGTTCTATCTGGCCATCTCATCTCTCCTCCTGCCTCAATGCCTATCCTGATCTCTCCTGTTTATAAAATGCTCTGGAGAAGCTCCAATTCTAATTCATTAAAGCTGTCCTAATAGCAGGTGTGAGGTGGAGAAGAAAATATTTCTCTTGTTGCCTCTGAAGCGCTTCTGTCTATGGGTTCAAGCACAGAGACAGCTGAGGTTGATGGGGTGAGCTTTGAACTTGGACTTCAAGTCTCAGTCTTTTATGATTGATGATGATGAGGATGATGTGTGTGTGTGTGTATGCGTGTGTGTGTGTGTGTGTGTGTGTGTGTGTGTGTGTGTGTGCGTATGCTTGTGTGTGAGCACATGCATGTGCCCTATCATGGCACATATGTGTAGGTCAGAGGACACCTTTGGAGACTTGGTTCTCTCCTTTTGACCTGAGTTCTGGAGATGGAAGTCCAGTTATCAGGTTTGTGTGGCAAACACTTTTTACCGGCTGAGCCATCTCACTGGCTCAAATCTGAGGTTCTCTCTCTCTCTCTCTCTCTCTCTCTCTCTCTCTCTCTCTCTCTCTCTCTCTCTC
>JADRCD010227935.1:69655-81778 GCA_019843815.1 Montemys delectorum
CTCTCTCTCTCTCTCTCTCTCTCTCTCTCTCTCTCTCTCTCTCTCTCCCTGAGACAAGCTTTCTCTAGGTTTCTCTGTGTAGCCCTGGCTGTCCTGGAAGTCACTCAGCAGACCAGACTGGCCTTGAGCTTGAGATCAGATATCCACCTGCCACTGCCTCCTGAGTGCTGGGATTTCTTTCCTTACATAACCAGGTTGGTATGTTGCTTATAGAACATGATCTCCATAATATGCTAACATGCATGGCATCTGAGGCATGTTAGCATACTCCTGCTCAAGCCCCTTGGATCAATATCTCTGACATTACCATTCTAGCAGTTGAGTCATGGGTCAGAGGTAGGGGTTTAGGATTGCAGCAGGGGTACTAGAGAGTCACCGTTGGAACTTGGTCACTGGCTTTTTTTTTTTAACAAGCAGCACAGTGTGACTGTGATTGCACACTGGTCTAAAGGGTCAGCTCTAACAATTTTTTCAAAGGTGTCAAGTGAAGCTCTGCCTCTACATCTTTGTGCCAGTCACCCACACCCTCATGTTGTCACTGCCCCTGAAATCTCAACTATCACACTACCTGAGAGTCAGAAAGCCCAAGCACTGTTTGTTGTGTATATCTGATGGGGTCTCCTGAGGTGATCTGTAGAAATGATATCTGACTTTTATCAGGTGAAGGACCTGGAGTCTCACTGCTCTGGGTGATGCATAGACTACCCATGAAGCTCCAACTCAGATGCACCTATATCTAGGAATGTGTTTCAGCTCCAAACCGCATATCCTCTGCTATTAGGGCCAAGCAAGGGGGGGAGGAGGAAAAGGAGAAGTTTTTCCTATGTGGCTGGTAGAGAATTGTAATTAAGTCAAGTAATCAAGGTTTCAGATGTGGCCTGGGGAGATAGTTCAGTGGATAAAGGCTTGCCACACAAGCCTGGAGACTGAAGTCTGGGTACCAAAAACCCGCACAGAACAATTTACCTGCATGTACTACTAGCACTTGGGAGGTAGAGTCAGCCAATCACCTAGGGCAAGCTGGGTAGAAAGACTAGCCAAATTGGTAGCCTCTGGATTCAGCAATCAAAGGAATTACTGACATGAGCCTCTGGCCTATGTTTATGGAGTGTATGAAAAAGAATTGACTAGATGCTGTGGGCACTTACTTTCTGATCAGATACTTAAGGCCATTATTTCTAGGCACGTGTGTGTGTGTGTGTGTGTGTGTGTGTGTGTGTGTGTGTGTGTATGTGTGTGTGTGTGTGTATGATATCTGTATTCACCAGGCCTCAAGCATGACTCCACAGCACAGTGCTTAACCCATTCACCTGCATCCTCACCCATACATAATGCACCCCATAGACATGAACACATATGCACTTGCATATCATACATACATACATACATACACAAGTCAGAAGGGAAGAAAAAGAGGTATCTGAAGCTTTCAGATTATAGGTAAGGAACTGAGAGCAGAGGGAGGTACTGTACTGCTCATACTAATGTTCAGCAGAAACTCTTGAGCTTTGAGCTTCAGCCTTCTGACTCTGCTTCTTGCTCATCACTGTCCCAGAACCAGGGCTGCTCCTGGGACATCGTCCTTTGACCCTGCACATGACTGGAATCACATAGAAAAGATTCCAGTAGAGGGTGTAGGCATCAGCCTGGAGAATAGACTGTAAGGAACACTGAAGGTAGGCAGAGTTGGAATGGGAGGGGCCTTCTTTCCAAATCACTTGACTCAAGCCACTCAACCCTCATCGGGGCAGTAGGAGTTATGAAAGGATTAGTATGTTTCTTATCCCTCAGGGAAACATGCCTCATGTCTAGTTTTATGTCGGGAAAGAGGCAGTTTTACTATTGATGCTTTGGTTGGTACGTGTTTATGTAAGTATGCATGTATGTATGTAAGTTTGTGTGTACCTGGAATCATGGTAGCATAGCACAACTTTGGTTGTCATTTCTCAGATACGGCTGACCAGTTCTTTTCTTTTTGAGAGATAGTCACTCACTGGCCTAGAAGCACAAGGATCTGCTGGTATCTGCTTCTCCAGCACTGGCATTATAAGCATATGCGACCATGCCCCTGCCATGGCCAAGCCTTTCTTTCTCAAAGCTCAAGACTTTCTTTACACATGTTAAGGATTAAACACAGGTCCCCATGCTAGCAAGGCAAGCACTTAGCTGAGACTGTGCTATCCCTCTGGATTTGCTTTTCATTTTTTTTTCTTTTAATAGAAACTCCTTAGACAGGCTTATTTTGCTGTGGGGAAGTATCAGCCAGCCTTCAATCACCTGGGTCATGGAAACATCTGGAGAATGTCATTTTGGCTCAGAGGCTAGGAACATGTGAAGACTTATGTGTTCATATGTGTGCACTTCCCTCCGTGAGTTGCATATTTCCACACGTCATGGAAAAATAATCCTTCCCAAGCTAAGTCACAGGTGCAAAAATGCTGATCTGGTTGGATACAGTAAGAAAATACAGTTTTGATAACAACAACAACAACAACAACAACAACAGCAAAAAACCCAAAAAGTATATTTATGTACTCAATTGACATGTGGCTGTTCTGGGTGTGGAAAAGATAATTGAGATAGCTAGGCTCCTTTGGGTAAAGAAGAGAAAGTAGCTTTTATAGATATGGGCAATAGCATGCATGGCACATGGGCACAGGCTGCATTGTCCATTTGGAGGATCAGAATTCAAACCTGACTTTGCTGCCTTTTTATTTGTGATCTTCGGCATCTTTCTGATACTTTGATTGTGAGTGGGAACTGGGAATTCATTCACAGTTTCTCCTTAAGAGCCTTTCAAGGATATGGTAACCTGGTGTCTTATTGAGGAATAAGGCCTGCAATATTGAGCCTTCTGGTCTTAGACTCAGATCAGGTACAGGCCTGCGTGTTGGTGGAAGGACCCATACACACAAAGTGACCCCCCTTGGGCTGCTATTTTGGTTGGCATGTCAGTGTTAGGAAACCACCAGCTGGGTGGCTTCATTTCCCCAGTTGTGTCTGGGAGCAGCTGGTGGCATCATCTTCATTGTGGTGATCTGGAACAGCTGTTGGGAGTTAAGCGTGCACTTAGAGGAATTACCTGGGATCGTAGCCGGCCTTACTAAAAGGGAACACATTTCTGTAAGCCGAGCTAATGTCTGTGGCTAGAGCACAGGGGCTTTCCTTCTGCAGCAGGAGAGAGTTCAACAACAGGACCAGGCTGCCTGGAGAGGCTGCTCTAAATAGGAACCATGATTTCTTCCAGGACGCGCTTAGCTTAGACTCAGGTTGGAGACACTAGGAAAAGGCTGGGTATGGTCAAGAGATGTACTTTTCATGTCAAATTCTTAAAGTCTCTAGGTAGCTCTAGGCACCATGGAGTAATGGATAACACCTTGAAGATTACTCCATAAGCACATTCCATGCTGTTCCCTTGTTTATCTTTGTCACAGTTGTTCCCTGAGGTATTCCCATCTCTTCAAAGCCCTGGTAGTCTGTAGTTGCTTGCCTGTGGCCCTACATAGGTGGGGAGACTGCACCCATCTTCTGGTGACTTTTATCTTCTTGTGAGATGTGAGCGACAAACTCGCAATTACTAGACACGAATAAAGAGTATAGAATTGTCAAAGTAAAATCGAATTTAAATGAAGTCAATGTGTAGAAGTCTGACAGAAATGCCCCTGGATCTTGGAAAGACAGAATTTGGAAGCCTGAGAGACACTGTCCTTGAATGAGCCTAGGATATCTCTGTTAAGTAGTGCAGCAGATTCAAACAGCCTCTCAATCAGCCAGTCCTGCAGCCCATGAACCTGGAGCCTCCTGCAATATTAATACTTGGGAAAGAAGAAGACAGTGGATTTTCTTTATGTGTCATTTTACAGACTAAAAGAGGATGGATGTATCATGCTGGCCTGGCCAGGTCAACTTTGTACCAACACTGGCTTCTCTTCTCAATGGCTTCCAGCTCTAGCCTTGGTTGCTGAGTTGTTTCCAAGCATGTTGCTCTTCAAGAGCAATCTGCTGTATTATTGGTGCAACGTCCTTCTTGCATAAACTGAGGCAGATAGCTCTGGACAGCCTAACCTGTGTTAGGAGACAGCCACTACTGTTCATCTGGTTCCCTAGCCCAGCCCACCATCACTGCTTGTATAGGCAGTTGTGATGGTTGCCTAAAAGCCTATTGACATTCCCTCCTAGCAGTCCCCTTCCCGTTCCCAGCAAGAGCATGCTTCTTGTAGCAGCCAGTAAGGATCTGTCTAAGATGCTTTTCTGGTCACATTAATTTCCGTCTGAAAGCTTGCCAGTTGTCCCCATTGTACTTAGAAGAAAATCCTTGTCATGCAAATCCTTAAGAAAGGAAATCTTCAGAAAGAGACTCTTACAGGTCTTACTGTGGCTTGTCTGACCCAGGTTTTTGTTCTGTGTTGCTGTTGAAGCCACCAAGCTCTGCCCCTGGGGCTCACTGGATTTTTGGAAGCTCCCCTTTCCACCTCTGCACTGGTTTTGCTTATTTCCCTCCAGCTTGCCCTTTAAAGATCTCCAGGTTGGCCACTCCCTTTCAGGGTGTCTATAACAGATGCTGAACCTGTCTCTGTTTTTGTTTTTTCTTTTGTCTGTTTAACAGACTATCTGCTATGGTTTATATCTGGAAAGTTTTCCAAAGTCCTGTGAGTAAAAGGCTTGGTTCCTTGCTTATGATGGTACTGGAGGAAATGCAGCCATGTATAGTGTGCCCTTGAAGAACATTGTGAGATTCTTTACTATTATTATTATTATTATTATTATTATTATTATTATTATTATATATTTTCTTTATTTACATTTCAAATGACATCCCCTTTCCCAGTTTCCCTTCTGAAAAAACACCCTATTTCCTCCCTCCCCCTGCTCACCAACCCACCCTCTCCCACTTCCTGGCCCTGGCATTCCTCTACACTGGGGCATAGAGCCTTCACAGGACCAAGGGCCTCTCCTCCCATTGATGGCCGACTAGACCATCCTCTGCTACATATTGATTCATATACATGGTGAAATTCTGATGTCTGTCTCCGTCTCTATCTCAGTCTCTCCCTCCATCTCTGTGTCTCACTTCTTCTGCCATGATTTGAGTAGCTTGTCCTACCCTAGGCCCATGAGCACTGGGCCCAATTAGCCATGGATTGAAAACTCTAAAGCTTTAGAGACCTTTTCTTGTATACGTTGATTTTTCTTATTTGGTATAGTAACAGAAAGCTGACTAGCACACTGTGTCTTTCTTCTATCCACACATGAGTGCTATTTGGGAACAACCACACTTGAATTTTGATTTACATTTTTGTGTACTATACTATACCTTGAGGTCCAAGGCCACAAGGAGGACAGCTCTGGAGATGTTGCTACAGGAGAATTCAGGGATGGATTACCCACCCTGTTGCCTCCAACCCTTGCAGGATCTAAGTACGTGTTCACAGGATGCCAATAATCAAGAGACCTTCAGATTCCAAGCTTTCCTGGCAGGTTCTGCCACGCTTCCCACTGGCCAAGACCACCAGTGGCAAAATTAGCTCTGAGCAATTCAGCCAGATGTTTCCATCTGCAGAGGCGTATTATACCTAGGCTCATAGTAGAGGAAACTTTTTACTCATAAACAGAGCAAATTTATAGTGGAAATCAGTGGGAGGGAATAAATATGAATCCCCATGAAGTCATTTTGCGGGCTGCTTTATAGATTGTAATCACCCATTTAGAGTTTGCAGGCTATTAATTTTGTTTGGAGAGAACCTCAGGACTCTTGGGGGCAGAATTTATTAAGTCTGTCATGTCACACTCATGGATCTAAGCCTTGAACCCCTGAAAGGTTTGGAAAGAAATGAACAAGCTACCTCTGGAGGAATTGGGGCTCCAGCATCTTTTTCCTGTAGTTCTCTTGGACATGGATTTTAAAAACACCCTTGCCCAGTGTTTACTGTCTTTATTTTCCCTCAGGTTGTAGCTTCTCCCTGTGAGCTGAGGCTGTTAAGTCTTACTTTCAGCAAGTTGCAGTAGGAGTCTGTCTTTGGAGAACTGGGGGAGGCCTAAGGAAGAACAGCAGCCTAAGTCGAGCAGGTCTGGGTAGACTCTGGCTACACTATTCTGCTTAAGATTGCAAGATACCCTTTCTTTCTCTGTAAGTAAGACCAGTGCCCCAGCCTCAAAGGTGATAACAGGGATAAAGGAGATGAAATAGGAAAATCACTTAGTATTCAAAATGATTTAGTTTATACAGTGATGGGACTGATTGGTGATTCAAAGTAAGTCTGGTACAGCAGGAACAAAGGGGAATGTAAGAGCTATGATGCTGGTCCCCAACTGTGTCACTGATGTGGTAGATGACCTTGGACATCATAGCCTCTCTGATCCCAGATATTTTGCATTAGTGAAATGAGATGTTTGGCTAAAATTGTCTCTGAGCTAGTGGTGGGGTCTATAGGCCAGTATCACCTTTGGGACCAGTCAGAATTATAGATTCTAAGGCTCTGTTCTACTCCCCTTGGGGAGGGATGGGCTCCAACTTCTGCATCTGAATGAGTTTTCCAGATGATTGTGGGCAGACTGAAGTCTGAGCATCATCACTGTGATGATTCATTGTGGCTATGGTACTAGTTCTCTAGTTTTCCTGGCAGTGTCACTTCTAGAGCCTCCCTCCTTGGGGTCTTGGACCAAAACAGGGAGTGAAATAGTATGCTGACCAAGATTCAGTTGAGGTTGGGCTCAGAGGGCTTGATGGAGTGTTGAAGTGTATGGTTTCCACTTTCTGATTTCTCAGTGGGATGGCCTTGGTCTCCTCCTTGCCTAGTGACTTTAGATGAGGTAAAAAACTCATCTGTCATTTGGAAAGCACACTGACATGTGGGCCATTGGGGTGCTTGGGGGTGGGACCATGTATAACTATGTGTGAGATGGGCTGTCTCTCTCAGCATCATCCTTAGTCTCACGATACCATTTTGCTTGAGGCTATGTGTAAAGAGGTATAAGATGAGCAGTGAGGACTCAGGTCTGTGCTCTGTGACCTTGGACAAGTCACTTTAACTCAAAGTTCACGATGCTGCCTCATTATAAAAGGAGGATTTGCATACTTTTTGCTACTGAGCCTTTTGAGTACCAAAACTGGATCAACTTCTGAGAGCACAGCAGAGGAAGACAGCTGAATCCCTGCTCACAGTCTTCACCACTTCCTCTGAGCACTGTGCTTGCTATGGACTTTCATGAGATGATACATAAGAGAAGTTATTGTAGTTGTTAATGATTATTATGTTATCTACCTAGACTCCAAGTATATTAAGCGTTGTTCATTTGCTTGCTGAATATGTGGTTGACTCATTCATAGGAGGCATCTACACAGTTAAGAGCTGGGCCTGCCTGGACAAGAACCATGACTGTGATATACAGACCTGCTTCTTTGTGATTTGCTATCCACTATGCCCTCCAACTGGTGGGTTCCCCTATGCTGTTTTGGGCCATCATTGCAGCAGTTTCTACAAAGCTGCTGTGACTTGATCCAAATTGTCTTTGCCCATTGCTGCTTATCCTCTCCCCTGGCCTTTTTGTCTTGTTTTGTTTTGTTTTGTTTTGTCTTGTTTTGTTTTGTTTTGTTTTGTTTTGTTTTGTTTTGTCTTGTCTTGTTTTGTTTTGTCTTGTCTTGTCTTGTTTGGTTTTGTTTTGTTTCCATTGAGGTACATGAGTTCATTAGGTATATTAGGGGTTTGCTGAGGCGAAAGGATACAGCTGCAGGGGTAGGAATGGAAGAGAGAAGACCCCTTCAGGTGGTGATTGCACCATTTGTCTTTTGGAAAGGTCCATTAAACACTTACTGGGGGACTATACTTGGCCCAGTCCTTGAGCTGACTGTGTACAGGGGAAGACGACCTGAGCAGATCACCTGTGAAGGTCATTGCAGACCACTGTGTGGACTCTGCTCAGAATTCCGGTTTGGTCATTCTTTCTATCAGAACCTTGTGGATATCTTTTCACAAGCCACATCTCAGGAAAGGCACAAGGAGGGAGAAAATGAGGTCTCAGGCTCTCTATTCCAGGAGTTTGCTTTTGTAGATGGCAAAGTGAAAATAAATTATGGGGGCAAAACACTTCATCATTCATAAGAGGCCCAGTAGAATTTGGAATTTGAGATGTACAGGCAGATGGATAGGAAATGCTGTCTCAGGCTGGAATAAGGGAGAGATCCATGGACTGGGGCAAGGTCTTAGAGGCTAAAAACATAAGCACGTGAACTTTGTAAAGGAGAAAAGGGAGAACAGTCTCAGATAGTGTGAGGCCACTGAAAGATCCATAATTGTGCTCCTTGTAGAGGTTGGCATAGCTTACAGCCTGGTGTATACTATTTCTTTTATTTTTAAATCTTCTGACTGATTCTCTGTAAGGAGTGAGTAAAGTGAGTGAATTTGAGTCATTTCATGTCAAGGACATATGAGGAATTGGTAAAGCTCAGCCCCACCCCCTCACTCTTTCCTCTCTACAGTGACTTCCTGTTGAAACCAGTTTATCCCACCCCACCCCACCCTACCCCACCCTACACTTGCTGTATATAATAAATGTGCAGAGGCTCTGGATGTTGTGTAGTTGCTCCACTCCATCAGAATGCCCACACCACCAGACCTACAAATGTATCTGACTCAAGACCACATCTGTATGTGTGTCTGTCCTTTCTTCCTTCTCTTACCACACCAGCCTGATTTCCCGAACCTGAGTCACAAAGGATGCAGTACATCTATTTGCTCACTGAGTGATTGCCCTCTTCAGGATTCTTCAAAGAAGATAGGTGTGTGTGTGTGTGTGTGTGTGTGTGTGTGTGTGTGTGTATGTGTGTGTGTGTGTGTGTGTGTATAGATAGATAGATAGATAGATAGATAGATACATACATACATACATACATACATACATACATAGTGATTGAGAGCAGGAGTCCTGGAAAATCATTTCATTGGCTCAAACTCTGTGACCAGGGCCCAGGAATTTGCTTTTCTAATGGTTCCAGTGAACACTGGTGCAGATGCTGTTGGTCTGTGCATCACAGTTAGAGAAGTTAGATTATAGGAGTGAGGGACTAGGCTTGTGCTGTCTGCCTTTGGTCCCCATTGGAAAGTTAAGGAAATCCAGAGAAGCATGGGGTTTGGACCAAACTGACTTCGCTTGTGGGTGTTTTTAGAATGAAGGTTGGGTTGGGGAAGTGGATAGTATATTAGGTAGAAGTCTTTGGGGGGATCCTCTCCATTTAAAAAGCATCTTCACTTGGCTTCAGGATGTACCAGGAGACAAAGCTGGTCAAGAGAAGGGAACCCTGAAGAATGAAAGATCTAGACATACCTTAGAGGGGCGAAAAACAAGATAGTCTAAAAAAGGTACAGAATATAGCCTTGAGAGATGGGGCTAGTGTACACTTTGATCATGAGAGAAAGAACAAGCCAGTCTGCCCAGGTTTCTTAACACCCTCAGAACTGAACTCCTGTGTTCACAGCAGAGTATTATTTATTTTCATCTGAAAAAAAAATAAATGAAGAAAGTGAGGAGAGTTAAGTAATGTGCTCAATGTGTGTGTTGGGGGAAAGAAAAATTCAGAGGCACAACCCTCCTCAGATCTGGATTTACAAGCTAAGAAAAGTTGGTAAAGAGGGGCTTAGAAATACGAGGCCATAGGGAAAGTGCCCAGGTCTTTTTTGGGCTAACATTGTGGACCACACGGGTGTCTGGATAACATCTCTGCCTCCCACTTCCTTGAGAAGACACTTAAATGAGCTAACACTTGGGAAGGACCCACCTATCACTGGCAAGCACATGGTGCATCCTTAAGATTTAATCACCCTTCTCTACTCGACTCTGCAACCTGCTCCCAAGCCAGTGAGGCAGGATGTCTTAATTGGCATGGGCTAGCCACCAGGCTCCCTAAACTCACCTAGATTGGGCTTTCAGATGGACTGAAGACATTAAGGTGTTGTGAGATGCCCCATTACTGTGATTTAAAAGCATCTCTATGCCTCCCATTTCTTTCTTACTGGATTGCCAATTTCTCAGAGAATTAAACATTTAGTGCCCAGTAAGATATTTTCCTATGCCGAACACACATAGAAATGTACGCTTAACCCCCAGGGGCTCAGTTAGAGTACACTCCAAGCCTACTCCTGCTCATTCTCTGATGTAGGTGGTGTCTTGGTGGTTGGTGAGATGAAAGATAATGGCTGAAGTGTTTCTCTGAAAGTGGAATATGGAAAGAAGCAGAGTCTGTTGTAAGGAGGAAGGCTAAAAGTGGGCACAAGAGGAAACACAAGCCCTCTGAACTGATTGGGTTTACCTAGACACAATTTACAGAGAGCCTTGGAAGAAATTCATTCCTGATGGTGATTGCCATCCTTCACCATTTCTTATGGAATCAAGCTCGCACTTGAAAGTTCTCTCTTTTTCTCAGCATGGCTGCTTGAGAGAATCAGGTCATTTGTAAGTCAAAATTTCCACAGAATACAAAATAGGTAAATTTGCAGGTATGGAGCCTTAACTGGCTGAGAGGATGGGCTCAATTGAAGGTAGAGTTCCTCATTTCCTGG
This sequence comes from Montemys delectorum, assembly GCA_019843815.1. NCBI lineage: Eukaryota > Metazoa > Chordata > Mammalia > Rodentia > Muridae > Montemys > Montemys delectorum. Next base: position 80,209 of record JADRCD010227935.1, read on the forward strand.
CTGAGTATTGCCTTTGAGGGCTTCTCATCTCACAGCAACAAAGGTGCAGCAGGCAGAGGATGAACCTTCCATTTTCATAAGTCAGTGAAGTCTTGATTCTCCGAGAATTCACACTGGGTGTGGCCATCTTTGTGTTGTCTGTGGGCTGTCTGGGAATTCAGGCTTACAGACTTACTGGAGATATTTTGTAAAGTCCAGTGCCCAGGTCCACTAAGTAACTTGGGATCCCACCCTGACCCCACGGCCAACCAGTAAGCTCCCCAGTACCACGGCATTGTGAACCAGCAGGGTTGTGAGTCAGGATCTGGGCAAGGATCTCAGAAGTTTCTCCTCAAGCATCCAGAGCAGAGAGGATGCACTGGCCTGCAAGATGCCTCTGCTCCCATGTCCATCAGTAGGGAGTCAGCAGCAAAGTCTTTATGATGGCAGGTGGTGTGAACTTTGTATCTGTTACTAACAAGGAGACAGTAATCGAAAGATCATGCTCTCTTCATTTAAGAATGCCTTGCTTAATAAGATGCACTAGCAACTTAATACCTGCGTTTTGGGCAAGATTGGGGGTGAGAGTAAATGGTATTAAATATATATTAAAATCTACAGAGTGTGAACTAGCCTGCAATTTCACAATCACTGTATATTGGAAAATGTGTGATTCTTTGAATTGAGTTTAACCACATAATGATACGGTGCTTCACATAAACTAGCTCATTTAATCTTCACAACACCTCTATCCGTGAACAGGTGCCCCAGTCTCCCCATTTTACTGGAGAGAGAGCTGAGGCTTAGAGACGGATTACATGACTCATCCAAATGCACAAGACAGTGCTGCCAGTCAGTAGTGAGGACAGAATTAGAAGTTTTGTTTTCTAAAGCACCTCGGACACTCTATTGAGAGCCAAGGCCAGAGTTTCTTCAGCTTACGTCCTTCTCATTGACTCTTAGTCAGGGCTCTGGGTCCTCTGAATGCCAACAGATTACACAAATACCAACACATTACACTGCAAGGAGATACCAGGCTTGGGGAGTATCTAAGAATGAAATTGAACATTAGACCCCCTCACTTGCCCTTGAGATTCTGGGATTGCGTTCTTTAATAGTGTAAAGGCTGAGCATGAGACACACAGAGAGTGACCAAGCTGAGGAGAGTGCTCAGGACACCAAGAGGGGGTTGCTTCCTCAGTTCTTGGATTTCCTTTTCATGTGTCTGAGAGGTTTCTTGAATGTGTGTAGGAGTACCACAATGGGCCTGGTGCCTGTAGAGGTCAGGGTGGAGAATTGCCTCCCCTGGCCCTGCTGTTGTAGACAATTTTGAGCGGCCATGTGAGTACTGGGAATGAAGCCTGAGCCCTCTGTAAGAGCAGCAAGAGCTCTTAACTTCTAAGATATCTCTTTAGCTTCCTACTTCTCAGTGGTTGTCTGTGTGTATATACGCATATGTGTGTATATGCGTGTGTTTATGTGTGTGTTTGTGTATGTGTGTGTCTATGTGTATGTTTATATGTGTATGTATATATATATTTGTGTTTGTATACGTGTGTGTGTGTGTGTGTGTGTGTGTGTGTGTGTGTGT
>JADRCD010227936.1:0-45862 GCA_019843815.1 Montemys delectorum
CAGAAGCACAATGTTTGTTATTTTGAGAGGTTCGTCAGGGAATGTGCTATGTCAGTGGAGTACGCACTGGGGAGCTTAGGATGTGCCAGGGATGAGAGGGGACATTGCAGGTCAGAGCATGGCAGGAGAGATGGAGACACACCCACAGTGCTTACAGTCCAGTTTGATTAGGCTCTGCCTTGTAAAATGAACGACTCCCTTATGAAGATCACAGAGACACTTTCCTTCTGTTACATCTTATTAGAGGCCCCTCCCCTCAATTTAGTTATTTAGAAACAGAAAAGCTTGGAGTTATTTATTGTTTAGCTCCTTTTCTGTAGTAATCAGAGTGAGTTTTGTTTCTAACAACCCTGATTATGAGATGTAACAAATTCTTTTCTACTATTAAGTGAAATACTATTTGGAATTCAGTGAATTATGAGTGAACCACAGACAGCTGTCTATGTTGCAACATGGATCTTCATACTGAAGTAGTGCTCAGCAGTGTACCTCAAATTTCTAATCAAAACCATGTGTAACTGAGGATATTCCCCCTAGATGTTTCACAAAAGGCATGATTTCTTTTTTTCTTTTAAAGATTTATTTATTCATACATATGAATACTATTTGCATGTATGACTGCATGAGAGAAGAGGACATCAGATCACATTATAGGAAGTTGTGAACCACCATGTGGGTGCTGGAAATTGAACTTAGGACATCTGGATGAGCAACCAGTGCTATTAACCACTGAGCCATCTCCCCATCCCAAAAGGCATGAGTTCTAAACGAATGTCAATGCTGATTGTTATCCTCTACATTGAGTAGGCTTGGGGATCTCAGCCATGCCCAGTGATGCTGAATTTGCTGAATTTCTCCCTACATGGTCAAGTCAAATTCTATTCTTACTTTTCCTATTCACTAGCTCACAATGTCTTCTTTTATGTTCTACCCCATCTCTTAATTCTCATGCAACCATAAACAGGTACAGACTTCAGTACTCAGGGTCTTTCATGGAAAACTTTCTCTCCAGGAATTTTTCTAAAATGTGTATGTAAAATGAAAAGAAACAACCTCAAAATTGTAGTTGTTCACAGCTCTGATGGTCAAGCCAGGAATCAGGAGAGAGAAAGGGGGGGCGGGTAACAGCTAGCTGATTAAGAAGAACATGAATTTCATATTGAGATTGCAAACTTAGCAACAGGAAAGAACACTGTATGAGCTGAAGAATGAAAGAGGAAAGGCAGAGGGCTAGTAGGGAAGCAGAGGGAGGAAATACTCTGACCCAAACCTGCCGCAGAGCCTTGTATCAGCCATTTGCTTTTTTAAAACGTTGACAAGTAACACATGCCAAAAGCTGGAGATGAAATTACAGCCTTAATTTATGTATGTTTTCAAAGTACAGCTTAAAGTAATACAAGACACTGAAACCTGCTGGGAGAAGGGGAAGGCTGCAGAGCCATTAGCATCTACCATTTAAAGTTGTTAAAAGGCAGTGCACCAGTCACAGTTGAGAGAGCTGCTGACACACTGTGGAAAGGCCAAAGCCTGCCTAACCCCCATGGGAGACAAAGAGATGGAAGGGCTGCAAGGCAGTCAGCAACTGCTCTCGGGCTCTGGATATTTCTAAAGACAGTTTGTTCAATAGGAGATCCAATTACTGGTAAAGCCAACGGTACGATTAACACTTAGTAGGCACATAACAATACCTGCAATTACGATTAACCCTTATAAATCAGTTTAACAAATCGGACACCATATACTCGGAAGAGTCCCAGAGCTGTGAGAGCCCAGCCATTCGGTTTTTAGGTGGAAGTGATGTGAAACCCCGAGGCTCCTGTTCACTTTGAGTTGATGGTTTGCTAAGAGCAAAACCTCCAACACCTTGTGCAATTGAATGACAGGCACAGACAGGGAAAATGAACTTCTCCAGATATAAATTTTACATTCACGGATAAACTATGAGAATAGGAATGTACAATCTCCAAGTGGCATTTGAATTTTAATTAGCTCTCAATTAACAGCTTATGGCAATATTCATAACACTGGCATTTGCGACTAGAGATGAATAAGAAGGAAGGGAGGATTATGCATAAAATGGCATTATCCATTTTGTTTTCACCCCTGATCTAAATTTAGACTAAATAGCAAAATAAGCTAGCACAGGAGCCTTTCTACTTACAAATTTTGCTCATTTCGTTTTGCTTTGGTTCTCTTAAGCAGGTGGGGGTCTTCTTAGAAGACTGAATAGTGACCTTAAACACTTTTTATTCAACATTTGATAATGGCTCATTTTCCCTTCCTTAATTATACTTTTGCAAGTTATTTAAAACCTAATGCTTTGAGTATTTCTCCATTTTTAAAAAATTGTGTGACCATGAAAGATTCATTCAGTTTTTGAATAGAGGGAAATATGGCTTTCAGAGCTTTCAAGGATACATTACTTAAATTATTCTTGAATGTGAAAAGTATAATACAATATTTGGAAGAATATGAAAAATACTTGTGAGAATATTTTAATTTTATCAAAATATTAAGAGATATCTCTATATATACCTGCAACATTTATTTCATTAGAGTATCAAAATATGTCTTGAAAACTTTTTACAGGACCCAAGGAACTAAAGGGATTTGCAGCCCCATAGGAGGAACAACAATATGAACTAACTAGTACCCTCAGAGCTCCCAGGGACTAAACCACCAACCAAGGAGTACACATGGTGGGATTCATGGTCCCAGCCTAATATGTAGCAGAGGATGATCTAGTCAGACATCAGTGGGAGGGGAGGCCCTTGGCCCTGTGAAGGCTCTATGCCCCAGTGTAGGGGAATGCCAGAACCAGGAAGCAGGAGAGGGTAGGTTGGTGAGCAGAGGGAGGGGGAAGGAATAGGGTTTTTTTTTTTCAGAGGGGTATAAATAAAGAAAATAGCTAATAAAAAAAGAAAAAGAAAAGTTGTTTACATGTGGATAAATTTTCTTCTTCCTAGAAGACAATATTAAGGAGTTTGAAAAAGTTAAAAGTATTCTGGCTCAGTGCAATCACCAATTCTAAATTGAGAAGACAAAAGGTTTTAATATTTAGTGTACCAGATTAGCAGGAACAGATCCTGATGTGGGATTGACTTAAGGGGTGTTTTTGAAACGTATGAATCACAAGGAATGTTGATGCTTCCGAAAAGCAACATTTATCATTGAATGCCCTCTGACTCATCCTTCAGGACTTTCCCCAAGATTTAGGGAAGGAGCTCTAACAACTGAGACCTTTACAGAAGAGAGAAGTGGTGATTATTAAAACTCTTTGTCTCAGACTAGAACCGTCTTCTCATAAAGGTGACAACATTATGATATCACATCGTGAGAGAGAGGGAGGTGGCAATTTAGTAGGGACAGAATAGCTGTCTGGGTGCCAGCCAGTTGATTTTCTCCAATTAATCATGGTCATTGGAAAGTGTAGTCTGTTGATGGAAGGGCCTAGAGCCTTGAATGACAGTCAACAACAGAAAAAAAATGATTTCATCCAACTGACAGTGTGTGAGGCATTGAGACATTAACAAGGGAGAAAGGACTCCAGAAACAAGATGCTTGGAGCTTCTACAGTGTCTCTGAAGCCAACAGCGCTGTGATGTCTGCTCAAGCCGTATTGGCTCTAAACTAGTTTGTACAAGAGAAATAAATATGGGCAGCATGTTCTTCATCAAAGTGCATTCTGTCTTTTACCTACAAGATGAAAGTGTTTGATGGTTACACCTATACTAGTTTCAGAAATAATGGTCTCCTACCCTATAAAACCCCCACCGCCACACAAATATACATGTAAATTAAATTCCATGTTTGTATTGACTAGGTTCAAACCATGAACAACAGCTGTTAGTATGCATCTGAATGCTGGTCATGGGAGTGGATACAGTTATGTAACATTTTCCCAAAGTATCAACGTCCTCTGTTGGATTATACTCCACATTTAAAAGATGATTAAAATATTCAACTTCTAGCTCTATCATTTTCCAGACTACTATACTGGCAAGATCCCTAGTTTGTCTGAACTTTCATATTTTAATCTATGAAATGGGAAATTTATAGCTAGTGCATGAACTTACTACATGGATTACAATGGAGAGATAAAGGGGGCTGGACAGTTCTTATCACATCACATTAAGCTAAGCCTATCCAGCAGTAGAAACAATGTCAAACTTCTTTTGATGATATCACATTCTAACTTAAGGCTAGACTTTTATTTATTTAATGTTCCTACTAACATAACCCCATGCATATTATAAATGTCAGAAAACTCCGTATTTAAGCCAAATCACAACATTTTTTATGAATTTATTTCAGCACTCTGAGCTTAGTAATTTTGATAAATGACTGCTTCAAAAACTTGGCTTTAGTAGTGACTGAAAATAGTTGGGAGAACTGAGTTAGAGATGAGCAACTGTACGAAATAAACCCTGTGTTGAAGCTTGAAATAAAGGGAAACTAAAACATCATTTTACAGACATTTCATTTTACTTAAAGTATAAATGGTTCTTGAATATTTTTAGAACACCAAAACTAATCTGCAAGAAATTTATTTTTCAATGAAAACAAAATTATACGATAGAAGAATTAGCTTTCACAATATAGGATGCCATTGCTTTTTAGAAATTTGGATTCAAGACTACTTGGTAGTTAAAAGTTATCAAACAACACACACCTATATACAACAGGGCTTGTATCTCTATGAACTCACAGTGACTTTGACAGCATTAAAAAGACATGAAGAAGTTTAACTTAAATAAAAATCCCTACAATAAAAGGGGAAGCAGACACAAAGCCTTACTCATGCCTAACAAAGAAGATATTTGTCATGGATCCCTGCTGGGAAAGGAAAAATCAGTTTTGATCAATGTAGTATCACCAGACATATTATCTACACTCCCTCCAAGACCAGAAGTAGTTTCCTAATACAAAATACTCTTGTTTTGGAAATCTGTCTTATTGGTTTCTTATTTGTCTAGTTTTTGTCCCTTTTTTAATTTGCTGACTTTTGCTTTTTTTTAATTAATTAATTAATAATTAATTTTTTACACTCTATATTTTATTCCCCACTCCCCCCTCCCCATCTACCCTCCAACTGTTCCACATCCCATACCTTTTCCCCACCCTCCTGTCTCCACGTGGACGTTCCCACCCTCCTTCCCCACTACTCCCTGGGGCCTCTAGTCTCTTGTGGGTTAGGTGCATCATCTCCGAATGAACACAGACCCAGCATTCCTCTACTGTATGTGTGTTGGGGGCCTCATATCAGCTCGTGTATGCTGTCTGTTTGGTGGTCCAGTGTTTGAGAGATCTCAGGGGTCCAGATTAATTGAGACTGCTGGTCCTCCTACAGGATCGCCCTTCTCCTCAACTTCTTTCAGCCTTCCCTAATTCAACAACAGGGGTCAGCTGTTTCTGTCTATTGGTTGGGTGCAAATATCTGCAACTGACTCTTTCAGCTGCTTGTTGGGTCTTCCAGAGTACAGTCATGTTAGGTCTCTTTTTGTGAGCGCTCCATACTCTCAGTAATAGTGTCACTCCTTGGGTCCTCCCCTTTAGCTGGATCGCACTTTGGGCCTGTTGTTGGACCTTCTTTTCCTCAGGTGCCTCTCCATTTCCATCCCTGTAATTCTTTCAGACAGGAACAATTATGGGTCAGCGTTGTGACTGTGGGATGGCTGCCCTCTCCCTCATTTGATGTCCTGTCTTCCTGCTGGGAATAGGCTCTATAAGTTCCCTCTCCCTACTGTCAGGTATTTCATCTAAGGTCCCTCCCTTTGAGTCCTGAGAGTCTCTCACCTCCCAGGTCTCTGGTGCATTCTGGATGGTCCCCCCCCCCCCACCTTTCTATCTCCCAAAGTTACCTGTTTCCATTCTTTCTGCTGGCACACAGGGCTTCAGTCCTTTTCCCTTTCCCTTTCCCTTCAGATCAGGTTCCCCTTTCCTCCCCACTCATGAAATTCCATGGTAGGAAGGTGGGAGGTTGTGGGACAGAATATAAATGATCAAAATACATTGTTTTTTTTATATAACTTAGATATATTTATTTTATGTGCATTTTGTTTGTGTGTACACAATTTTGCCACATGTGTATCTAGTATGTGTAGATGTCAGAAGAGGGTATTGGTGGTGGGAGAAGCAATATTGAATCTCCAGGAATGGTTTGAACCATTATGTAGGTGCTATTAACTGAACCCAAGTCCTGAGCAAAAGTAACAAATGCTCTAAACCATTATTACTATTTTTACAGCTCCTGTGATTAGCAGAGAATTAAAATAGAGAAATGCATAATGAATATAAGGAATAGGCAAATAGGCATGGTTGGGATGGATGGACTTCAAAACCTCCTACTTAAACAAAAGCCCAGCCATAGGTGAGTCCCCCAGGAGCTACAGTGTAACTAGGAAATCAGAATATATATTCCTTCTTGAAAGGCTATGCATGAAGTTCAGATGATAATTATCTGAGAGTTTAGAAGAAAGATCAGTCTCATAAAACAAATAATTCAGACCGGCTGTACTTACCATGCCATAGTTCATGATCTCCTGTCATGTGACCTTTGAAGGGAGCCACAAGGTCAACATATCTTCAAAGCACCAAAGTGCTATTCCACTTTCTAGCTTGCACTCTTTTATGATTTCATGCCACATTTTCTCTATTGCATTTAATGGAATTTGTAGTTTTATACTTTCATGTCATCAAGTTTGCAATTTTCAAAACCCTTTTTGGCTTTTGAGACTATAATTACAACCTTCCTTCCTTCTTCTTTCTATCTCTAAACCCTCCCATACTCCTCCTTGCTCTCTTTCAATTTCTGGCCTCTTTTTAAAAAATTGTTATTGTGTGTATATATGTATATCCATATGCATACCTAAATATAACTGTTCAGTCTTATATGATGTTACTTGAATGTATGTTTTCAGGGCTGATCATTTGTTATTGGATAACAAACTCCTGTGTTTTCCCCAGAAGACCATTTCTTCCACCTTCAGCCGTCCTTGGTTGCCTGTAATACTTCATATATGCTTAAGGCTTTGTGAGCCCTTCCCTTCCACTTTGGGATGCTTATTGTCGTTCAGCTCACATTTAGAGAGTCATGTTGGTGAGGCTTTGTGGGTGTAGCTTCTAACATCACTATGAGACACTGTCCATCATAATATCTGCAAATAGGTTAACCAATATATGCAAGTTCATTTGGTCCTACAAAATTTTAAGAGCATATAGGAATCCCAAGAGTGTTAAATTCAAAATCTAATAACAAATAATTATTTTTACTTGATAAGATTTTAAGTCTGACTGATGTAATAGGTTCTGAGTTGCATATGCATATTTTTAAAACATGTCATTGTGTAGTACAGCCAATCAAATGCACAGCTGGCACATTTTACATAGTAGAAATAGAAAATAATTTTATTTTTTTACTTAGTGCACATACTCCAAGAGTTATACTGTCATGGAAAAGCAAGCAGCTCAGCGGTCTCATAAAGATTGAGGTTACATACTCAAAATTAAGACTTTTTCTCTACAGAGAAAAAATAAACACCAATTAATGTATATAGCACATATTGGGAATTTACCATTATAAATGTTCAAAATGAAGAGAAGGGCTTTGTGTGACACTAAAGTGAACAAGGATGCCTCTGGTGGAGGAATGCAGAGAGATGAAGGGATATGAGGGCTTCAATACCCAATCTCTTATTGCTATGTTCTGTTTGTGGGCTTCTTTTCAAGTTTCCAAGTGTTTTCTGACATTAAAGTAGCATTCAATAAATGTTAGGAACAAAACTCTTAGGATAATGAACATAATACATTTATCACAGCCCTACCAGTCTTACTATTCAATCAAGATATCTTCTTCCATTATTATACTGATATGGACAGCTTTAGCCTGATCTGTTATATTTCAAGAGGCATATTATTTCTCTTCAATATATAATATCCTACTGACTCATACATATAATGGAGGTTTTTAGTCATGTAAACCTTCCTCTCTTGAGTTTGAATTTGTAATTGGTCTCTCAAAATACAACAGGATAAGAATCTGGCAATGTTGAGAATCAAAGGGGATAGAAGGGGCCATGTAGCAGCTTTGTTCCTCTCCAGAGTAACCTTCAGAGTGAGCTTGTCCTCAAGACAGGCAGAAAAAGAACAGCAAAAGAGTGTCAGCGGACCATCTCAGTGTGTATACCTGATGCATAATGTGTACCTCACTTGCCTTTGTCCATACACAGGAGTCTGGAAACAATTTGGGTTCTGATGTCAGCAAAAGTAAATTATAACAATGATGAAGATACCCTACATGTAGGTGAGACACTATAAGAATTATGGTGATGGTACTGGAAAGATGGCTCAGCCTTAAAGATTAGTCTCACAACCAAAAATATAAGAAGTATGGTGATATATAACATGGTAAAAATAAAACACATAGACTTTGATCAATACAATATTCAAGAAATTAATGCATTTATTATTATCACATCTTAAATTCTGGGTCTTAATTTCTTCATTTTTCTTTAAACACAGGGAGGCAGTTAAGAGAGTCAAGGAAATTTATTCAATATTGAATAAACTATAAGTACTAGAGGGCTTAGTACAACAATCCATTGTGTTTTCTACTAGGATATACCATAAGGGGACACTCATAGTACTGTTAGGGAAGGCCAGAAATGAAACCCTTAATATCCATCCCAGAAAAGATGAAGAATAAAATAGTAAAAGAATACATTGAGGTAGACATCAAGATCATGTCCAGAATGTATAGGTCTATTTCATGGAGTAATCAAGACTGTTCCCAAAAAAGTTATGTACATGCACACATAAGAAGCTTATTGGAGACTTGCTGTGTCTCAGTGGACAATCAGATGCTAAAATGAGGCTGTTTGATGAAAATGGAAAGAAACAAGTGTTGCATACCAGGACTCACATCTGATCTAGCACTTGGGAGACTGGGACAGGAGGACAGCTATGAAATCAAGGCCAGCCTAGGTTAAAAGTTTGAAGCCACAACCTTGGATAAATAATAGGATAATAAGAAAAGAAATGAAGGGAAGGAGGAAGGGAGGAGGGAGGGAGGAAGAAAGAAAGAAAGGAAAGAAAGAAGAAAAAAGAGACAAAGAGAACTCTATCTCATTATATTTTGTGTAGTTTTAATTTAATTTTATGGTAGTTTGTCATTATTAAAAGATCATTACTAATAATGGTTTTATGATCTTGATGACTACAGTAGTCCTTTAAGAATCTATCTATCTATCTATCTATCTATCTATCTATCTACATATATATGTATATATTATATATATGTAAATATGTGTGTGTATGTGTATAAAATATTAAAGAAAACTGATGCTAAGGGAAAATTTTGATGTCAGACTCTGCATGCTGATTTGTTTCCCTCTGTATCCATACTCTTTGTCATATCGTTACACACTTCTCCGTAAGAAATAGAAAACATGTTTTTTCTAGTTCCATTGTTGCTTGCCTGGGTCATGTGACTTGCTTTGGCAATAAGCAGAGTGCTGGGATCAAAGGCTTGAGATGCATTAATACAATCAGACTTACTTTTTCTGTGCCTGGCTAGTTTTTTTTTTTTTCTTTTTTTTAAGAAGAATATGGTTTTAGATAGCTGGTTTTGTTTTCCTTTTTTTCCATGGAAGATGAAAGACAGGTACGACAGACTTGAATCTAACCTGTATGGATGGAAGCCATTCTAACTCAGCCTATGTCAGCTTCACTCCAACTACCTGCAGAGATGTGAGAAATAAAGTAAATGCATCAAGTTAAAATAAAAGCAGATTCCTGTAAGACTCTGTTTTTATTGTTGTTTTGATTTTTTTCATCAATGGCAATTATTGCATTATCTTATTAAGCAGTAATATGAACACAGCTTTTTTTCATAAAGTATTTTAGATGTGCTGCCCCTGGCTCTCAGAAATCCTGATAGCTGGCTGATATGCATGTGATAGAGAAGACAGGAAAGTCAAGTCATTTACCCAAGTCTAGTCAATGACGATGTAGTTCAAATGTGAAATTTGACTCCTACCTTGATGCTCTGACGTCCAAATCCTGATAGTTATCAATATTTGTGTTACAGTATGGTATAAGAAAAAGATCCTGCAGCAAAGCCACAACTGCTGCTAAATCTACACATGCAGCAAAATATTTAGTGCAGTCAAATATAGTTGGCTGCTCTGAAGAACGCTGAGGTATGCAATGTTCAATGGTTGACATGGCCATTCCAAAATTAACTGGATCAGTATAAATGAGGTTATTGAATTTTTCTGCAATTCTGACTTTAATGTTAGTGTTTATCAAATAACTTGTGTATGCATACAGGAACTTATTTGGGCTCAGTCCTCTGGGATTTTTTTTTATTACCTTATAAAATTATGTTGGAAATATAACACTTATTCTATGCTGCAATAAATTCCTGTGTTGTTAGCATGTGTGAGTATATTTGAATTTCTATTAACCTAACTGCAGGCTTCAGCCTACACTTGCTATCTGATTGGAAATAAGTCAGTGGTTCAGACGCCGCTGCTCACATTCCAGAAAGGAGGCTGCTGCTGCTGCAGAGAAGCAGAGACGAAAATAGCCTTCTTCCCCAGACCGTTCTCCCAACTCACGTGTGCGCTCAGACAATAGCCACTTTGCTATTTCATTACAATTGCTACAAGCTCCAAAGCTTCCAGCAGAGAGTTTTGTTTCTGCATTGAACACTGAGGTGCATTTGTACAATCAGAGGAGAGTGTTAGTGTTTCGTGTTTCCAATGAGAAAATCATATCCATTCCACTTACTGTGAAGTGAAAAAATTAGATAAAATTAAAGGTGGTTTAACATGATAAATTTAATTCGATGCCCAAATAATATAGTTGTGCTAACAACACAGGAATTTATTGCAACATAGAATAAGCATGACTTGATTCCTTTAATTTTTAAAAGTAAATAAAACTTCATTTAACATGTTCACAATTTAGTATTTACTCACAAATTTAGTAACTGAGCTAAGAATATTATCCTCTTTAAGTCAACATATTGAATATTTTTTCCTTTTTAATATTCTAGGGATAAGGTAACTTTTAAAATAACATAATGCTATATTGGTAAAGGTCAGTAATTTCTACTGATCTTTAGTATGTTAACATTGCTGTGAGAGATTTTTAATCAAGATGAAATATCATGATGTTTTAAATATATAGTATATTGAATATTTAATAAGGCATTTATGGAATTCAAAAAATAGAATATTCTGATGCAGTATAGATATACTAAGTAAACAGAAAAATGGGAATTCTCAACAGAAAGACCTTTAGGAATAATCAAACTACATCTCTATATTTACTCTGAATAAACTATCAAAGTGATTGCTTGATTTTACTATTACTTTATTGTAGTAGGAATCTATATCACAACTTGTGGAATCTATAAGCAGAGCATCCACTGGAGTATATAAAATTTTTCTTATAATTAGCAAACCAAATCAATCACTGTAAGAAAGAAGGACATATAACATTAATTGAAGTCTATTTTATTTATATTCATTTAATTTGTCTGGGTATGTTTGCACATGTATGTTCACTTATGCCATTATACACATGTGTAGGTCATAGAAAAATTATAGAGAATCAGTTTTCCCTTCTACCATGTAGGACCCAAGGGACAAATTGAGGTTATCAGAACTGGTATCAGGCACCAGTAACTGCTGGTCACAAAGGCCCTGGAGTCCTGATTTCAACAAATATTGACAAGAAGAAACATAAAGCCCAGTCAAGATGGAAAGATGAGATGAGGCACCTTCTTACCAAGCTACAGCTAGATAAACAGAAGTTACATACAGAGTTGTTTTGAATAAACTAAATAAATGAAGAGTAACTCTGAAAAGTGCTAAGAAAAAGACATGTATAATAACAAGGAAGAAAAGAAAGAGGTGGAGACAATGACAGTCTAGAGAAATATACCCTAAGAAGACAATGAAAATGTATGCAAACTGTCTGTGTCCTGTAGGATGGGAAAGAGGTTGGAACATATAAAATACTAGTGAAAGGTTAAAGCAAGCATGAAGCTTTCAACCTTAAAACAATCAGATTCAGTAAATCAGATTCAGGCAGTTGCTTGAAAGGATTATGATTTTGTTTCTAGTGACAAGGGGAGAGGGGACAAGGACAGCAGGTACTGAGAAAGCATCAGTGAGAATGGAGAACATGTGTCTATCACACTTTCCTTCATATCATGTCATGGAAATTGCTATTATCAAACTTGTCACACTGGAAAAGTTAACAGCTCATTCCACACTTTACCTGTTCATCTGCTTCCCTCCACTCATCTGATGGTTTCGTTCCCCAACCCTTTGAAATTTCTTTTCACTTGACTTCAAGAAGCCTGTGTGGCTTACTGTCATTTTGTCTTGCTGGCCTTGCCCTTTCATAATCTTTCTAATTTGTGATATTTCGGAGTTTTGGGATTAGTCCTTTGTCTTTAACTCATGGTTACTCACCAAGTGATCTCATCTGGTTGTTTACTCTCTACTTTTAAAATTTTTACTACAGTATGTAGATTTTCAATGCAATCTTAATTCTGAACTTCAAGCTGATATATATATATATATATATATCTTCCTAGCTGGGAGCCCCTCTCAAAAATCTTCACTTGAAATGGAGCACATAATATCCATCCCAGTGTGCCTTCTATGAACATTGTACTGTCTGAGCTAATAGCAACTTTGATGTTTTGGACCCCAAATGTGAAGTGATCCTTGTGGTTTTCTCTTATGTACTGTAACTAGTACACCAGCAAATTGTATTTGTAGAAAAACTCCCTGGTCTCAGCCATTATTATATTTTACCTGGATTATGACAGTCAACTTCCTATCACCTGCCTCATTGACAGAATAATAAGGCCAAATCAGCATTAAAGTATAAACCATATCATCTCTCAGTTCAGAATTCTTTGTAAGTTTTGCATGCATTCAATTGTAAGCAAAGACTTTCCCAGGAAATTTGCATCATATTGTGACCTAGCTAACTGTTGCCTCTGGCTTCATTATGTCTTACACTCGCCAAAACCTAGCTCTAGCTACACTAGTACTCTCTCTAATTCTAAAATAATTGAACCCCTTGACTTAGTTTACTTTCCTTAATTGTTTACTTTATTTGTATCAAATTGTAACATCTTGTTGTTGTCTTGAAATATCATGTTCCAAACCCAATCTCTGACCCTAATCTATCCAGTTATAGCATCTTAGACATCCTCTTCTTATGGAACTGAGAACCTGCCTCAGGAATGTTTTTATATATATATATATATTATTTCATTATCATTTATTTATCTTCTGTTTCACAAAATCTAATATTACATACTGAATGACAATATGACTAGTCTGGCACATTGATCAAAGTAGCTGTATAGGATAATGAGACAAAGAACCACAGGTAAGACCATAGAGTAAATCTTCACTGCTATATGAAAATAAATTTCTTCAGCTGAGTTTTGGTAATCAATACAGGGAGAATACCTTAGCTACATCAGCAATTGTGTACTAGAAATAGGGGACAAAGTTAATTTATCCCACATGATGAATTAGCATCTGTAACAACTGACATCAAGATCACATGAACTCTGCTCTTCAGGACTCAGACGTACACTCTGTTAGCAGGAAACCTTTTGAAAATGGCTCTAATGCTTCTGTACTTCCAGGTATCTGCTGATGTTTTTCATTAACTATAACACATGTAACTGGAATCCTCATAAATGTACAGCTTGACAGATTTTTAAGAGCAAACACTGCAACTAGATGCCTGATAATCAGAGCAGTAACAGTCTCTCATAAACCACAAGAGTATCTTAATCACTGCCCATTTCAAAGATAAGCACTATCTCAGCACTAATAAAATAGTGTAGATTTCCTTCCTTTTTATATAATTGATATATAAGAAGTGAGTAATAACAAATTATTTACCTTTTGGATTGTATTTTGTTTTCTTAATATCATAGTATATGGTATGTAAAAATAATGTATTATGAGATTCACTTACATTATTATAAGGAGCTAGGCATCTTTGATTGCCATTACTGGGGAGTAGTTTGTTGTGCAAGTATAGTAACTGTTATTCAGCCTCTCTTTTCTGAACAGATGTTTGAGTTATTTGCATTTTTGACCCATTTATGTTGCTGCTCTGAAAATTCTAAAGTGCATTTGTTGGAGATATTATATGATCTATCGATTATATTCCTACATCGGAGTCATGAGCTCTCAGAGCTACACATGTTCACATTTACTTGGAAGAACTAACTTTCTTTTCTCAAACTAGCTGTGCTGTTTTTCACTGTCACCAATTGTGCATGGGAGTTCCATCTGCTCAACATATTGACCAACAGTTGCTTTCCATCTCTTTTCCTGTATGATTTTCTAATGTGTGCATAATTGTGTCATTCTAGTTCAATGTACAACCATTTATCTGGTTATGTGTGTGTGTGTGTGTGTGTGTGTGTGTGTGTGTGTGTGTATAGTACTATTCAAGCATTTTGTCCATTATTCCCCTAATGAGTGTAATTTTTATCATGTTGATATGTAAGAACTTTTTTGTATTTTAGACAATTCCATCCTTAAAAGTTCTATTCCATGGTTTCCTGTTTAGGATGCTCCTTTTTTAGTGGGATGAGACTTTGAGTTGGGGTAAGAGATGTAACAGAAGACTTTAATGTCTCTCTTTCTTAAATATGTGCCTTCAATCACTGATATCATTACAAAGATAGCTTCTTTGGTCTTTGCAGTTAGTGGAAAGATGGGTCATAGGGTTCCACATGGTTTCTGGTGACATCACAGGCCATAAACTTGGCCCTCAGTAACAGTAAGATGACAGAGCTAGACAAGACCCTCCTAGGAAGTCTGGACCACAGACATCACCATGCACCCAAGTGGCAGGGCAGACTACACATCCCCCCCCCCCAGTAGCCCTGACCCATAGACATCAACATGGCTTGAGGAGGCAGTGCAAGCCTCCTCAGCATGGCATTCAGTGGTAACATGGGATACAGACATCAACCCAGACTCTGACTGGGGTCATCTCATGAACCCAGCCATGGCCCTGGGTAGCATCACAGGACTGGATATCATTGCAGCTCAGGCCAGTCAAGTCATCCTGGCCCTCAGTGCAGTCATATCTCTAGTTCCACTTCTAACCAGAGTGTATGGACCTCTCCATTTTTCCATCTTTCCTATCTCCCTCACATATTCAATCATATTAGTGGTGCCTGTGGTCTGTGCTGAGAGGCTGGGAGGACTTGGAGGCTTCTGCCACCTGTGCCATGAAATGGGATGACCTGGCTCGAAAAAAATCTCTTTTAACAGAAACAAAGCATCAAGAATATATCCTCACTTTTTGTCAATAAATTTAAAGTCATTCTACCAAAGTACAATATGCATACCGAAAGAACATAATGTAAGTGGACAGCTGAATGAACACCCATCTCCTAGTAGAACCATGCAAATAGCACCCACAGACAAGAACATTTTACATTTCTCTGAAACCATCTTAGCCTTGATCATCTCTAATAGTAGTTTTACTTTTATTTTTTGTCAAATTATATAGCTTATATGACTTAAAACACAGCATACAATCTTCTATATATTTATTTTATTTAAGGTCCTAATAATATGGTTTTCAGATTCATTAAAAAACATTGATACATTTTCATACCGTTCAGTTACATTGTTTGAATTTTCAGCAGCACTTGAGCAAATAACAGCTACCTCTACTAAACACATAGGAAGCTGATCAATTAAAAAAAATCAGAGCAAGCTGAGGCCAGGCTTCACTGTAACAGTAGTAAGACTTACTCTAGTTCTAGTTCAAAGTTCTTCCTTAAGCAAGACTCACGTGTGTAATTTGTTAGGGTGTGATGGACATATTTCTCCCACTAGGCCTGAAAAAATGTAGGAGAGTATTTCTCAATATGGTTTCTATTTTATTTTAGAAAATTTCATACATGAATACTGTATATGAATAATAATATATCAATTCAACTCCTCCCTTTCCCCTTCTCCTCTTATGTCCCCTACTCCCTATCAAATTCATGACTTCTTCCTCTTGAATTATTAACATTATATAGATCGTCTAGGTGCGTCATCCTACTGCCACTGAGGGCCAAGTTTATGGCCTGTGATGTCACCAGTATACATATATACTCATATGTGTATAGACATAAACCACAACACATTGAATGCACTTGTCCTATGTACATGTGTTTAGGAATTATCCTTTGTGATTGAATAACTTACCAAGTCTTTCCTTTCCATAGTAACAAGCTTCTCTTTCATTCAGTGGCCAATAATTGTGTATTGCTCTTCAACTAGAGGTGGGTCTTGGTGAGATTTCTCCCATTCACTAGGACCTGTCTATTAGGTTCATCATTGTGCAGGTTTTGTTTTGACAACTATATTGTTCAGATTTCATGAGTGCAAGGTCTCTGTCATATACAGAAATCACTGTCCCATAGAAGATATCCTGATTATTTCTCACATCTCTTTTTGTGATGTTCTCTGAGCCTAGGTTTATTAGTTTTATTGCAGATTTTCAACTGGGGCTTTGTGGGACATTTTGAATAAATGTAGATTTCTGTGATGGTCTCTGCTGCCAAATGAAACTTCTTTGATGAAGAATGAAAGCTAAACTTATCTATGAGTATTACCATTGAGGATGTAGTTAGAAGTGGAGAAATGGCTCAGGCATTAAAGACTATGCTCACAACAAAAAGTATGGAAGAATCCAATTAGAAACTATACTGGTTTAGGAGACAGGCAGTAGTTAGTTCTCTTCTCCATAATGATATCAGCTAAAACTTGTGAGTTAGGTTTACAAACTCAGACATGAATTATCTCTAATTGAGTAGGTATTAAATACAATTAGGCAGTTTTTACTTAGCCTCAAGATATAAGTGCTAGTGTTGTACCTTAGGGATACCTTACATTTCTCATCATTATTGCGGTTTGTAGGTTTTATAGCTGGGTAGAACTATTGATTGTTTTTCTCTTTGATATTTTTCAGATACTATGAGTACCAGTTCTCTTGAAGGGGGTTTTCATATTAGTTCCAGCTCAAATCCTCCAAGACCTGTGTTCAAGGGCAGTGGTATCTTTAGCAACTTGAATTTACCTTCAAGTCTGGGAGGTAACTTATTACAATGACAATAGCTTATTTTTATTTTGGAGTTGCTTGGACCTAAGAACTTGAAGAACTTGAATGACTAGCACTGAAACTTCTGTTGATAGTGTATTTTGTTGGAGAAACATTGTAGGCCCAAGTGGCATGCATTCACACACACACATGCACACACACACACACACGCACACACACACGCACACACACACACACACACACACACACAAAACAGTGGATTTTTAAATATATTTAAATTATTTGATCACATTCTTTCTCTTATCCAGTTCTTTCCAGATCCTTTCACCCTCTCTACCAATCAAATTTTAAGTTCTTCCTCAATAAGAAAACAACAACTCAAATAACAAGAAAACAAAATAAAACCATGATCCCCAACCAAAGATCCCATCAACTATAACCTAATAAAAGCACACAAAAAGGTAGAGTCTATTATATGATGGTTAACTATTCTTGAATATGAGGCCTGTCCTAGAGTAGTTGATATACCCATTGTAAAACTTTTGGAGAAAAGGCTTGGGTAACCAAGAACCTGGGACAAGATAGACCAGGGATCTAGGAGAAAACAAAATAAGTAATACCCCCCCCCCCCAAAAGAGATGCCCATGAACATACAAGAAGCCTACAGAACACCAAACAGTTTGGATCAGAAAAGAAATTCCTCCTGTCACATAATAATCAAAACACCAAATGCACAAAATAAAGAGTATTAAATGCAGTGAGAGAAAAAGATCAAGTAACATATAAAGGCACACTTCTCAAAATTACACCAGACTTGTAGCCAGAGACCATAAAAGCCAGAAGATCCTGGGCTGATGTCAAACAGACCCTAAGAGAACACAAATGCCAGCCCAGATTACTATACCCAGCAAAATTCTCAAATACCATAGATGGAGAAACCAAAGTATTCCATGACAAAACCAAATTTACACAGTATCTTTCCACAAATCAAGCCCTTCAAAGGATAATAAATGGAAAACGCCAACACAAGTAGGGAAACTACATCCTAGAAAATGCAAGAAAATAATCTTCCAACAAAACTAAAAGAAGTTAACCACATGAAAAGAATTCCAAATTAAAAGAAAAAAATAACAGGAGGCAACAATTCCTTTCCCTTAATATCTATTAATATCAATGGAATCAATTCCTCAATAAACAGACATAGGCTATCAGACAGGGCATGTAAACAGGACCCAACATTTTATTGCATGTATGAAACCCACCTCAGTGGCAAAGACAGATACTACCTCAGAATAAAAGGCTGGAAAAAAAATTTCCAAGCAAATGGTCCCAAGAAACAAGCTGGAGTAGATATTATAATATCAAATAAAATTGACTTTAAACCTAAAGTGATCAAAAAAAGATAAGAAGGGACACTTCATACACATCAAAGGTAAGAACTACCAAGATAAACTCTCAATTCTGAACCTTTATACTCCAAATGCAAGGGCAGCTACATTCATAAAAGAAACTTTACTAAAGCTCAAAACACACATATAACCACACACAATAATAGGGGGAGACTTCAACACCACACTCTCTCCAATGGACAGATCATGGAAATAGAAACTAAACAAAGACACAGTGAGACTAACAGAAGTTATGAAATGGATAGATTTAACAGATATCTATAGAACTTTTTATCCTAAAACAAAAGGTTATCCCTTCTCATCATCTCATGGTACCTTCTCCAAAATTGACCATATAACTGGTCACAAATCAGGCCTCAACAGATACGAGAAGATTGAAATAATTCCTTGCATCTTATCGGATTACCATGGACTATGGCTGTTCCTCAATAACAACATAAGCAGTAGAAAGCCCACATACGCATGGAAGCATAACAACACTCTACTCAATGATAACCTGGTCAAGGAAGAAGTAAAAAAGAAACTAAAGACTTTCTAGAGTTTAATGAAAATGAAGCCACAACATACTCAAAATTATGGGACACAATGAAAGCAGTCCTAAGAGGAAAACTCATAGCTCTAAGTGGCTTGAAAAAGAAGCTGGAGAGAGCCATACACCAGTAACTCTGACAGTACAGCTGAAAGCTCTTGAACAAAAAGAAGCAAATCTACACAAGAGCAGTTGACAGCAGCAGGAAATAATCAAACTCAGGGCTGAAATCAACCAAATGGAAACAAAAAGAACTATACAAAGAATCAATCAAACCAGGAGCTGGTTCTTTGAGAAAGTCAGCAAAATAGATAAACCCTTAGCCAGACTAACTAGACTAAGTAGAGGGCACAGAGACAGTATCCTAATTAACAAGATCAGAAATGAAAATGGAGATATAACAACAGAAAGTGAGGAAATCCAAAATCTCATCAGATCCTATCTCAAAAGTCTATACTCAACAAAACTGAAAAACCTGGATGAAATGGACAATTTTCTAAATAGATATCAGGTACCAAATTTAAATCAAGATCAGATAAATGATCTAAACAGTCCCATTTCTGCTAACAAAATAGAGAGAGTCATTAATAGTTTCACAATCAAAAAAAAAAAAAAAAAAAAAAAAAAAAAAAAGATCCAGGACCAGATGGGTTTAATGCAGTTTTATCAGACTTTAAAAGAAGATCTAATACCAATACTCTTCAAACTATTCCACAAAATAGAAACAGAAGGTATTCTACCAAATTCATTCTATGAAGCTACTGTTACTCTGATACCCAAACCACACAAAGACCTAACAAAGAACACTTTAGACCAATTTCCCTTATGAATATCGATGCAAAAATACTCAATAAAATTCTAGCAAACCAAATCCAAGAACACATCAAAATGATCATCCATCATGATCAAGTAAGCTTCATCCCAGGGATGCAGAGGTAGTTCAATATACAGAAAATCTATCAATGTAATCTACTTCATAAACATACTCAAAGAAAAAATCATATGGTCATCTCATTGTATGCAGAGAAAGCATTTGACAAAATCCAGCACCCCTTTATGATGAAAGTCTTGGAGAGATCAGGAATTCAAGGCCCATACTTAAACATAGTAAAAGCAATATACAGCTAACCAGTAGCCAACATCAAACTAAATGGAGAGAAACTTGAAGCAATCCCTCTAAAATCAGCAACTAGGCGAGGCTGCCCACTCTCTTCCTACTTATTCAGTATTGTATTTGAAGTCCTAGCCAGAGCAATTAGACAAAAAAAGCATATCAAAGGGATACAAATTGGAAAGGAAGTCAAATTATCACTATTTGCAGATGATGTGATAGTATACTTAGGTGACCCCAAAAATTCCACCAGAGAGCTCCTAAACCTGATAAACAACTTCAGCAAAGTAACTGGATATAAAATTAACTCAAGCAAATCAGGAGCCTTCTTCTACAGAAAGGATAAACAGGCTGAGAAAGAAATTATGGACACAACACCCTTCACAATAGTCACAAATAATATAAAATACCTTGGTGTGACTCTAACTAAGCACGTAAAAGATCTGTATGACAAGAACTTTAAGTCTCTGAAGAAGGAAATTCATGAAGATCTTAGAAGATGGACAGATCTCCCATGCTCATGGATTGGCAGGATCAATATAGTAAAAATGTCCATCTTGCAAAAAATGTCCATCTTATGCAATCCCCACCAAAATTCCAACTCAATTCTTCACAGACTTGGAAAGAGCAATTTGCAAATTCATCTGGAATAACAAAAAAACTTAGGATAGCAAAAACTATTCTCAACAATAAAAGAACCGCCAGTGGAATCCCAGACCTTAAGTGGTACTACAAAGCAATTGTGATAAAAAAAAAAAAAACAAAAAAACAAAAAAACAAAAAACTGCATGGTATTGGTACAGTGATAGGCAGGTGGATCAATGGAATAAAATTAAAGACTCAGAAATGAATCTATACACCTATGGTCACTTGATCTTTGACAAAGGAGCTAAAACCATCCAATGGAAAAAAGACAGCATTTTCAACAAATGGTGCTGGCTCAACTGGCAGTTAGCATGTAGAAGAATACAAATCTATCCACTTCTATCTCCTTGTACAAAGCTCAAGTCCAAGTGGATCAAGGACCTCCACATAAAATCAGATACATTGAAACCAATAGAAAAAAAAAGTGGGGAAGAGCCTGGAGCACGTAGGCACAAGGGAAAATTTCCTGAACAGAAAACCAATAGCTCACGCTCTAAGATCAAGAATTGACAAATGGGATCTCAAAAAAAGTACAAAACTTTTGTAAGGCAAAGGACACTGTTAATAGGACAAAATGGCAACCAACAGATTGGGAAAAGATCTTTCCCAATCCTATATCCAATGGAGGTCTAATATCCAATACATACAAAGAACTCAAATGTTATACTCCAGAGAATCAAATAACCCTATTAAAAATGGAGTATTGAACTAAACAAAGAATTCTCAACTGACGAATACTGAATGGCTGAGAAGCACCTAAAGAAATGCTCAACATCCTTAGCAATCAGGGAAATGCAAATTAAAATAACCCTGAGATTCTACCTTACACCAGTCTGAATGGCTAAGTTAAAAAACTCAGGTGACAACAGATGCTGGTGAGGTTGTGGAGAAAGAGAAATAGTCCTTCATTGGTGGTGTAAGTGCAAGCTGGTACAACCACTCTGGAAATCAGTTTGATGGTTCCTCAGGAAACTGGACATAGTACTACCAGAGGATCCAGCTATACCACTCTTGGGCATATACCCAGAAGATACTCCAACATGTCATAAGGACACATGCTCCACTATGGTCGTAGTAGCCTTATTTATAATAGCTAGAAACTAGAAACAACCCAAATGTCCCTTAATAGAGGAATGGATACAGAAAATGTGGTACATCTACACAATGGAGTACTACTCAGCTATTAAAAACGATGAGTTTATGAAATTCTTAGGGAAATGGATGGATCTGGAGAATATCATCCAGAGTGAGGTAACCCAATCACAAAAGAACACACATGGTATGCACTCTCTGATAAGTGGATATTAGCCCAGAAGCTCAGAATTCGCAAAATACAATCCACAAACCACAAGGAACTCAAGAAGGAAGACCAAAGTGAGGGAGCTTCGTTCCTTCTTAGAAGGGGGAACAAAATACTCATCCAAGGAGTTGCAGAGACAAACTATGGTGCAGAGACTAAAAGAAGGATAATCCAGACACTGCTCCACCTGGGAATCCTTTCCATATTCAATTATCAAACCAGACACTATTATGGATGTCAGCAAGTACTGGTTGACAGGAGCCTGATATAGCTGTCTCCTGAGAGGCTCTGATAGTTCCCTACTAATACAGAAGTAGAGACTCACAATCATCCATTGGACTGAGCATAGGGTCCCCAATGAAGGAGCTAGAGAAAGGACCCAAAGAGCTGAAGGGTTTGCAGCCCCTTAGGATGACCAACAATATGAACTAATTAGTACCCTCAGAGCTCCCAGGGATTAAACCATCAACCAAAGAGCACACATGGTGGGACTCATGGCTCCAGCAGCACATGTATAGCAGAGGATGGCTATGGGAGGAGAGATTCTTGGTCCTACAAAGTTTTATGCCCCAGTGTAGGGGAATGCCATGGCCAGATAGTGAGAGAACATGGGTTGGTGATCAGGGGGAGATGGAGGAAACAGGGTTTGTTTCTTGATTTTTGTTTTTATTTTTGTTTTTGATATTTTTTCTGAGGGGTAACCAGGAGAGGAGATATCATTTGAAAGAAAATATCTAATAAAAAAAAAAGGTAGTGATGAAATGCCTTCTAAAGGTATTCTGATATACTCATAGTTCAGGGCATTGTTCATCTATCATCAAAAATCTTCTTTCTGCAACAATTGGAAAAATACACAAATACATATAGCCACACATTAGGCAGCAAGTGAGAGACCTTGGAACACTTATTCCTAAATGGGATGTCTCCATCCAATGTATTTATTTCATTAATTAATCTTTATTTTATGTGCATTACTGTTTTGCCTGCATGTATGTCTATATAAAAGTGTCACATCTTGAAGTTACAGATAGTTGTGATCTGCCATGTGACTGTTGAGATTTGAACCAGGGTCCTCTGGGAAAATAGTACCCTTAACTACTGAGCCATCTCTTTAGCCTCCTTACAATTTATGTTTAAGTAAGCACAACATAATATGTTTTCCATAGCTTTTTCCAAACATTCCTACTCACTTTCTCTGTGTATTATCTGCCCTCAGTTAAAGTCCTTCTGCTTCTGCTCAGTATGCTTTAGTCTTCTATAGTCTGCAGCTTCTAAGCTAAGGCTACTGATGAGTATGACTTCCTTTCTGTAATAATTTGTTTCTTATATGTCAAAACAAAATGTGAAGTTTATTTTGATGATTTAAATACTTTTATTCAAGGAAAAAAATTTCCATTATTTCTCCAATCAGAGAGGAAAGGACCATGCAGTTTCATCCTTGCACTAAGTCCTAGGTAAGATGAAGATTATCTGTGACTTAGTCTGATCTCTGTCATTTTTCAGGAATGCAGCTTGTGGTAGATACACTGGCAATTTACATTCATAATGGTCATTATGAGTTTCAAATCAGCACCCAAAAATTGATCCAAAAATTTTAAATTGGGACAGTTGAAATCAGAAGTAGACATCTTTAACAAAGCCTGAACCTACCATTAAACTGCTTGTCACATTTTTGATCAAGAACACCTAAATATAATGATTAATATAAAGACAACTAAATCTTCATGAAGGACGATGCTATCATTGAATGCTTTGCAGCCTCCACCCCAATTCAGCAATATCAAATTCCTCAACCATTCCAAAGCATAGTATACATTACCTACTAGAATGAAGACAGTCCAAAATGTATAGAGTAACCTATTGACATATCGAAGAACTACATGAAAACTTAAAACTTGTAGGAGAGGAAGAGTATTTGAAAATGGACAAAGAAATTAAAAGCTGTAACTGTTGACATGAAAATATTCAAATAGATACATTTAATAACAAAATGTACAACAAACACAAATGTAAGCAGAATTTGAAAGTTGTAAGATAGATCAATTTCAAAAGCATAAACACTGTTGAAACTGTTCAATATATGTAACTTGAGCCCAACAAAAGGAGAGAAAATGAGACAACATATATTATCTTTTGAAACAAATTCATTTTCACAAATTATTACCCATACTATCAGGATTCTCTTCTGGGTTGTACATGTATGTACATGTGTTTTCTTCACCAAACACACGCTGGATTTAGAGTTGTCTAAGAAAATAAACCTCAACTGAGAACTTATAGGCAAGTCTGTAGAGCATTTTCTTGGTTGATGGTTGATGTGGGTGGACTCAGCACATAGAAGGTAGTGCCATCCATGGGCAAGTGGTCCTGAGCTGTATAAGAAAGTAGACTAATGAAATGGTGTGTTCTGCCACAGGAAAGGCTACTTGTCCCATACAATATTCTTTGGTTGCCTGTATTTTATTCTGTAGGGTTGAGGCCTCTTAGGTCTTGTCTAGTCTACTCTGCCTACTTTCCAATTGGTCTTCTTCCTACTTTAATTTCCCATTTGCCATGACTTGTGTATTTAATTAGAACTGTTAGTATGGGTATGGGTGAGGGATTATTACTGAGGAATTGGTAAGTAACCAATTGTGTCACCATTGAAGAAACCACACCCTCTTTCTAGGTAGCCATTAACTGACAATGGCTTCACAAGGGGGCAGTGGAGACCACCAAACCCCTCACAAATCTATGAAGGAGTATTGAAGGGATACATTTTAGGTTAAGTGTTGTTGAGCTAACTATGCCTAGTAATTTCATGAGTGCAATGGTCAAGTCATATCCAGAAGATAGCATTTATGAAAGTGTTCCCTAAAAACACTGACTTAAATGCTTTCTGTCCCTGAAATGTTCCCTGACCTTTGAAGATGGGGATATGGATGTTCCATTTAGGTCTAAAACCTTTAATCATTGCCTATTCTCTGGACATTGACTGTTACAAATCTGCATTAAGCACTGTAGGGAGCATCTCTGACCAACACTGAGTGAAGCCCTCGTTTGTGAATATAAATTGATTTAGTAAGGAATGTGGCAACGCATCAATACAGCAAGAATTAACAAGCAATTAGTAGATGCCATCATAGAGCCTCTGTTCTCACAAGCCATGAGCTTTTAGCCAGCTTTACAACACAATCCATGGATTTCTTGTTATGGAATAGACTCAAGTCCAAGTCAAAAGTGGTTGGTTGTCCCCATAAGAAAAATGCCACATCATCAGCTGTGTACAGCCCAGAGCTTTGTGAGCTTGGCATTGTTTGTTTGTTTGTTTTGTTTTGTTTTGTTTTGTTTTTTCTTACAAACTGTATACCACAAGCTAGCACCACAAATGCTAGTCAGCATAGAGGAAGCTTCCAGTTCAGTTTCTGCCTGATTTCTTCATGCTTTGCAACCAAACGTGTGTTATATTCATAAGTAGGGGCTTACCTTACAGTTATAATTGGTCACAAAGAACTTTGGCAACAACCTGTTTTACTTTGACTTCTCTCAGATCTACTTGAACAATAACTCAATGGTGGTATTACATCTGGCACTTGAATTCTCATTTAAAAAACATGACTTCTGCAGCACCATTGGTCATCCATGCAGGTTGCTCCTGCTTACATCGTTTAAAACGTTTCTGCTTATGTATTTATTCTTTACTTATTCTGTGTGTGTTTGTATATGTATATATATGGGCATATGGATATCATGACTGATGTCTGGAGTTCTCTTTTTCTAACATGTGGATTCTGGATATTATACTCATATGGTCAGGCATGGCCATTGGCTCTACTCACTGAGTCATACACTTTTAAAAAAGCATGTTTTTAAATATCTTACAAGAGTATGTTTTCATATGACATTTTCATATCTCATTAATTTTGGTTAACCTTCTCCCTCAACTCCTTCTCTCCTCCATCCTTCCATGGTCATTCTGCCTTAACATTTCTAACTCTAGTATTCCACAAACCTCTCTACTTTCATATCATTTGTGTCCTCCAATATCCACCACACTGAGGCCTTCTTTTGTAAAGGTGCAAGATTCACCAAAGAATAATACCCCATTATTCTGTAAACAGAAAGAGTGTTTAATCCTGAAGAAGTTCAGCATGCTGAGGTCTCCCATTACTAAGATAGAGAGAGAACCAAGTGAGTTCACAGGCTCAGTTTAAAGCACATTTGAATTCTGGGGTAGATGAGCTCTATCTTACTCTATCTCTAGGTATTCCAGAACCATTATCAGGGCATGAAGGCTTCAGCCTGGGATGTTTTCTATTACTAATTTACTTGCCTGGGCTTGCTTGGACTAGCCCAGTTCTTAGGCCAATCTCCTTAACTTCCAATTAGAAGTCTGTTATGGAATCAGCCTATCCTTCTCACTTATTCTTATGCTATATAGATACTCAAAATTAAACATAGAAATCAGAAAAACTGAAACTATACCTACATATAAGAGAACATGGGACAGTTGCCTTCCTGGGTCTTAGCTACATGGCTCAGGTTTTTGTTTTTGTTTTTGTTTTGTTTTTATTCCACCTATTTTCCTAAAAGATGTTAGGATTTCACTTTACCTCACAACTGAATAGAAAACTCTGTTGTGCATATGTATTACATTTTCCAATCAGTTGGTGACAATAAAGTCCAATTCTTTTTCCTAGATATTTTGAATGGAGCAAAAATTAACATGGATGTGCACAAATCTCTGCAGTATATATCTCTGGAGTCTTTGGGTATATATCCAGGGGTAGTACAGCTGGATCACGTAGTAGTGCTATATTTAACTTTTTGTGAAACTTCCACACATTTACATAATGGCTGCTCTTGTTCATACTCCCACCAACAGTGTATACAGATTCTTCTTTTCCTCATATCCTCACTGGCATTTGTTATTATTTGATTTCTTGATAATAATCATTCTGAATAGGGTGAGATTAAATCTCAAAATTGTTTTAATATGTATTTCCCTGAAGGCTAGGGATATTGAACACATCCTCAAGTTGGATTTATTAACTCCAAATCATTAACACAGCCAAATTTCCCCTTAGTAGTATTTATCTCTATATGTATGAAATCCAACAGAGACAAACAGATGGTGGACAAATAGGTTAAACAAAAGAATGAATACTAGTATATGACCAAGCGTTTAATATTATTTGTTGTGAAGAAAATAAAAATTAATGCAATGTTGTAATACTATGATCAGAACAAAAGCTGATATGAAACTTTAGCCTGGGTATATATTTACATATGTTTCACATAACACATATAGAAAAATTAATTGGTCCATTCATGCTGAAAATCAGTTTGGTGGTACTTACTGAATACATACACATATGCACACACACATATACACACAAACACATACAAACACACCCCATGCACACATACATTCATATGCACTCATATGTGCACACACAAGCATAAACACATGCACACACACTCATATACATATGCATACACAGACATTACAGTACTATGACCCAACAGTTGAATTCCTGATATATACCAAACATAACCCATCAAAAGTTTACCGTAATGCTTGCAAGAAAAAAGGTAACAAAACTGCGAATAGGTAACTAAACTGTAAAAACTTAAAAATGTTTTTTTCTATATTCAAGAGAAAGGAAGTAATAAATTATATTATTTTTTTAAAATTCAATGCTAAGGGTTGGTAAAAGTAAACTATTTCTTCATACATTGAGGATTAACATTTTGCTGAATGAAAGGGAAAGACATACAAAATAATATGTAGTACTTTTAAAATGAAGTTAAACTCGCTATCACTGAGCTGGGGAGGGAAGTCAGAATTTTAGAAGAGGAAGGGTGTATTTAACTGTGGAGCCATCTCTCAAGCACATGAGTGGTAAATTCTGAGAGGCAATGCTTCAGAATGAATAATGACAAAAACTATCTGGTAATCTGAATGATAGTAATACACATTAATTTAATAGCATTCCATTGAACTATATGCATTATTTACAAAAATATGAGTAAAAGAATTCTGAAAGAATATTATTTAGTTCATTTAAATATGTTAGTTTAAAGTATTAAGAATCTGGAATTACTATTTTATACATATAACTTCAGTACTTGGGAGTCTGAGAAAAGGAAAATGGCATATCAACTGGTATAGACATGATGTAAATCTGTGTGGCAGTTTTTCTAAAAGGAAAAGGTAGAGCTAATATATGACCCAACTATACCACTCCCAAATAAATGATCTAATGAATCTCTATCTTACTCATGAAACACATGTGCATCTATTTTCATTGTTGATTTATTCATAATAGAAAGAAAATAGGATTTGCCTAGAGAGCCATGAACTGATGAGTGGATAATAAAAATGTGGTGCACAGACAAAATGGAGTTTTACTCAACACTAAAGAAAAGTAAAATCATAAAAATTGGAAGAAAATTGATGAACTAGAAAGAAACTCAGACCCAGAAAAACAAGGGCTATATCTTGCTTCTATATCTTAGCTTTGAAGTTTTAGATTCTTTTTCATGGGGGTGGTAGTGGTAGTGGTGATTGAATAGCTGAAACAAAAACAAAACAGGAAACAAGAAAGGGCCCATGGTATGGAGAAACTTTAAAGCTTGGAACGACATCACTATCATTGAAAGGTTTCTAAAGACAAAGTAACACAATTTAAAACTGGGATACAGAGCTAAACAGAGAATTCTCAACAGAAGAATGTAGAATGGCCGAGAAGCACTAGAGCTATACAGGGTGGGATTGAATGTACTGGAAGCAGGTATATAGTAGAGGATTGCAAATTCGATCATCAATAGGAGTAAAGGACCTCGGCCTTGTGAAGGTTTTGTGCCCCAGTATAGGGGAATGCCAGGGCCAATAAGTGGGAGAGGGTGGGGTGGCAGGCATGGGGAAGGGGGAGGCAAAAGGGGTTTGTTCTTGCTTTTGTTTGTTTGTTTGTTTGTTTGTTTTGGAGGGGAAGATGGGAAAGGGAAAATGTACATGTAAATAAAGAAAATACCTAATTTAAAAAAAAAAAAAAAGAAATACTCAAGATCCTTCATGAGGGAAAAGCAAATCAAAAAGACCATGAGAATCCACCTTACACCAAACAGAATGGCTAAGATCAAAATCTCATGGGGCAGTACATGGTGGGAAGGATGTGAAGAAACAGGAACACTCCTCCATAGCTGATGGGATTGCAAACTGATAACTATTCTGGAAATCAATTTGTTGGTTTCTCAGAAAATTGGAAATAATTCTACATGAAGAACCAGCTATACTACTTCTGGGCATATACTCAAAACATGCTCTGCCACATCAAAAAGACACCTCATTCATAATAACCAGAAATGGAAGCAACCCAGATGTCCGTCAACTGAACAATGGATGCATAAGATATGGTTCATTTACACAATGGAGTACCATTCAGCTATTTAAAAACAAGGACACTATGAATTCTGCAGGCAAATGAATGGAACTAGAAAATATCATCCTGGATGAGGTAGCCCAGACTCTAAAGTACATGCATGGTACATACACACTGATAAGTGGATATTAACCCAAAATACAGAATACCCATGATCCTAAGACCCTAAGAAGTTAAATAAGAAGAAAGGCCCAAGTAAGAACATTTAAATCCCACTTAGAAGAGAGAACAAGCTAATCATGGGAAGCAGAGTGAGGGACCTGGGAGGGAGAGGGGAGGCAAAGGGGAAGAGGAGGAGCAGGAACAGGTATTAGGGGAGATAGGAGAGAGGTCCAGAGGGACAGGAAAATGAATGGAAATATGTAGCTACTGGGGATCCGGGACAGGGGGAACTTCTAGAAAGTACCAGAGACCTGGGAGGGGCAGGGCTCCCAGGACTCAATGTGGGTGACCTTAGCTAGAAAATGCCCAATAGTCGAGATGTGAATCCTAAAGAGACCACCTCCAGTAGTCAGACAAGACCCCCAGTGGAGGAATGAGGACACTAACACACCTACAAAACTTTTGGCCTCAAATTGGTCCTGTTTAAAAGAAATGAAGTGATAGAGATGAAACAATGACTGAAGGATTGGCCAACCAGTGACCAGCCCAATTTGGAACCCATCTTCTTGAACGAGAACCTCCCAGAGACTATACCCAATGGAATTAAATACTAAAGATCTGTTGCTGAATATACCAGACACTTTGGGCGTGGGATAAAAGTAAAGGAAACCGGAACTGAGACGCAAACTCCTTCACTGTTGGAATGTTCATAGTGTCAGAAATTGTTTTGTAGGCTACTAGAGGTTATAATTCCTCAGTGGCCTTCCTAGATATGTATCAGGTATGTTATAATACCATGCTACTGTGAAAGATACTCCCACTGGTGCAAGAATGGCAGAACTATTTGGAGAATAACCAGCCACATTCTCTGGTTGAATGTGAACTCTACTTCATAGAAAGAAATACATTTCTGTTACTATTAACCTAACCCAAAGTCTGTGGCTGGAAATCACAGGATATGGGGAGGAGAGACTCACTACTGATGTTTGGATAGATAAAAATATAGTTATAGTATCTTCTAAATATTTATATATGTATCCATATCTTGGGCTGACCTGAGCCTTGGCCAGATATTTTTCCCCCAGTGGCTGGAGGTTAATACAGATGCCTGTAGCTGATTAAAATTCTAAGAATTAGTGAATGTTGAGTTCCCAATCCCAAATGGAACATCTATATCACTCCTCTCAAGGCCCAAGGAAGACTGTAAAAATGTTGGCAGGGAAAAAATGTATATATATAAAAGAGCTGCAAAATGAGGAATGTGAAGAAGCAGTGGCTCCCAGGAATCACCAACACATAGCTGCTGTGGATATTTCCACAAGAACTGCTCAAAATTTGGCTCTTCAACATTCTGTTATGGGTTAGGAGTGGGTGAGGGTAGATATGATGTTAGTCCTCACTGAAATGCTTTAGTGATGTAGCCATTGGTTAAACTGATTATGTTCTATTAAGTAAACAGTTTCTTTTACTTTTAAAAGCAACACTAATTAAATCTATTTGTCAAAGTAAAATGGATACAGTATATAGACATATAGGAGGAAGATTAGTGGGAAAGAAGAACAGGGTCCATAGAAGTGGTCAGGAAGGAGAGGATGTAAGAAGTAAATGGGATTACAATATATATGGTCTAAAATTGTAAAAAAATGTATAAAAAATTATAAAATGTATAAAATTGTCAAAACAAAAAAAGGTAGTTAGGTTATAGGGAAAGTAAGGTTGTAGGGGATGTAGACCTCATTTACTATTCATGAGAATGCAAATTGTTGCAGCCACTATGAAAATCAATGTAGAAAATTCCCTGGAAACTAAAAATAAATCTACTATATGACCTAGCTATTCCACTCCTTGGCGTATGACTTAAAGACTCAGTATCCTTCTTCACAGATGCCTGCTGAGTAATGTTCATTGCCATGCTATTCACAATATCTAGGAAAAGGGAACAACCTAAAAAACCTTTAAAAGATAAATTAAAAATTAAATGTGGTACATATATGCTATAGAATATTACTCTGCTTTAAAAAACAAAATGAAATCTGTAGGTAAATAAGTGGACCTAGACAAGTTTGTACTGACTGTGACAACCCAGATTTAATAAGGAAAACACTGCATTCTGTCTCTCAGATGTGGTTCCTAGATTCAATTCTTTAGAAGAAAGTCTAGAACATAAAGTAACTGCAGCCAACAGGAAAGTATAAAGGGATCTCCAGAAATTACCATGGAATCTTCCAGTAGAGGGAAGAAATCAGTAGTCTTATCCGACTGTAATGTCTAAAAATCATAGCAACTGTCAACATGGCAAGAT
Organism: Montemys delectorum; assembly: GCA_019843815.1. Lineage (NCBI taxonomy): Eukaryota > Metazoa > Chordata > Mammalia > Rodentia > Muridae > Montemys > Montemys delectorum. The sequence continues at coordinate 31,950 of JADRCD010227936.1, forward strand.
ATCCCTAAAGGTACAATAGTGACACCCATATCTGCAAGGTAACCAACAGCTGTCTAATTGGATTTAAGGCAACTCAACATGAAAGAAACAGTGCCTCTCAATGACGTTTTAACCAACTTCCTGAAACTAGTGATGCCATAGATTTTGGAAGAGAATCTATTATTGTCAATTTGCTCAACCAGTAATAATTTCTAAATACATTCTAAATCTTAACTTTATCCACAAAGAAAAATGTAGCCATCATTCTTCATCAGAGAATCCTCTCTTTATTGCAAATAGAGACTACCACAGAAAACCACAATTGGGTACAATGCAGACATTGATGGATTTTGGGGAAATCAGCCCCAATGGACACATCTACATTACAACTCCATCTGTGATTCAGGCAACAGCACAAAAATGAAGGCAGAAATATCATAAGAGCCGGAATACCAGGAAGTCTACCATAAAACAATCTCTCATTGAAATGACTGAACAAATAAGGCACAAAAAATGGCAATGTCTCATGGGGTTCCACTCCTGGACGAGAACTACAGGCAATAAATGACTCCTGTGAAAAGAATAATCACACTTTCCTAGGCATAAATCTTTCAATTAGTTGTCCAATGCAGAGTAGTAAGCCCTGAAACTGTTTTCATACAAACAGCAAAAATGAACTCAGCAATTAATATTCACATAATTTACACACACACACACACACACACACACACACACACACACAATTATAATGTAGGAAGAAGGAGCTATAAAATTGGAGAATGAGCATGGAAGGGCAAGGAAAGACTCTGGAGAAGATGAAAGGATAGAAAGGAATGGATGTTAGTTTTTTAACAGTTCTCTAAAACGTGATCATTTAAAAATTAAATATGATAAATTATGTGTGTGTGTGCATGTGTGTTTAGGATTTTATTCCTTCTATTCTTCAATTATTACATTTATTTATGTCTTTCAGGGGAAAACACATGTACCATGGCACACATGAGGGTATAAGAATTAGATTTATCTTTCTTTCAGGTAAGTCCCAGGGCTCAAACTCAGGTCAACAGACATGAGACAAGAGCCTTTGTCAACTCACATAATAAAGTACCAACGTAGATGACATCAATACTTAGTTGTAGCTAAATCTACATAATCATGTTTAAGTGGAAGACAATAATAGAGCTACTTTAGTATATATTTGGGGGAAGAGTAATTAATGCATTTTTCAATTGTTCATGGAATAGTCATATTGTATTCAGTATGATTATCAGTATGTTTGTTATTGTCTTCATTTGGAAGTTTAGCCTGACATATGGAGATATGTTTGGATATCAACTTGATATGTGGTAGAGTTGTGATGATGATTAATCTTGTCAATGTGATTAGATTTAGAATCATCATGGAAATAAACCTCTTGCCATCTGTGAAATAGTTTCCACACTGGGTTAATTGAAGCTGGTAGATCCAATCTAACTGTATGCAGCACCATTGCATGGGCCAGGGTCTTAGACTGAAGAAAAAAGGAATAGAAAACTGAGCTTCCATGCTGCAGATATTATGTGACTAGCTCCATCTCTTTCTTCCTTGACTTCCCTGCCATGATTGACTCTGTTATGAAATTGTGATGTAAAATTCTTCTTTCAAGTTGCTTTGTGATAAAGTAATAAAGTAACTAACACAGTTGCCTGCAAGCAACTTATTGTCTGTGAATATATTCAGTTTTTATTTATTCTTCTCTCACATATTACATCTCAACTACAGTTTTCCCTCCCTTCTCTACTCCCAGTCCCATTCCTGCAACCTCCCATCTTCCCCAGATCCACTCCTCCTCTATTTCCTTTCAGAAAAAAATTAGCCCCCCCAGGGGTATCAATCAAACCTAACATAAGAAATTACAATTACACCTCCCCTCATGTTAAGACTGTATGAAGTAGCCCAGTATCAGCAAAGGAGTCTCAAGATATTTCAGAGAATACTTTCTTTCTTTTTTTTTTTTGATTAGGTATTTTCTTTATTTACATGTACATTTTCCCTTTCCCAGGTTCCCCTCCAAAACAAACAAACAAACAAACAAACAAACAAACAAAAACAAGAACAAACCCCTTTTGCCTCCCCCTTCCCCATGCCTGTCACTCCACCCTCTCCCACTTATTGGCCCTGGCATTCCCCTACACTGGGGCACAAAACCTTCACAAGGCCGAGGTCCTTTACTCCTATTGATGATCGAATTTGCAATCCTCTACTTTATACCTGCTGCCAGTACATTCAATCCAACCCTGTATAGTCCTTGATTGGTGGTTGGGTCCCTGGGAGCTCTGAGGGTACTAGTTAATAATTGTTGTTCGTCCTAAGGGGCTGCAAACCCTTCAGCTCCATAGAACCTTTAGAGAATACTTTCTTTTAACAGAAGCCTTTCAGACAATAATGAGAAATTCTATGTGTGGTCAAAAGGCAAATATCTTGGGCTTTGTATACATGAAGTTCCTGCTACTACCCAAATCTGCCAATATGATAGCAGATTAAATAATACACAAATAAGTATATAATCTATGTTCTTTTACTTATATAAACCTAGGCAGTAACAATTTATTAGCATTCCCATAAGATAAAATGATGTCTTTAAAACTTTAGTGTATGTTATTGAAATAGAAAACAATAGCTACATTGCTCTATTCTATCAACCTTGGGAGTCAATATTAATATTTAAAATATCCTATATGTTTTTATATCCTATAAAATATCCTATATGAGACCTTGAGTAAACTCTTTTTCATAAACTGAAATATGAAGGGATATACCTAAAAATATTAAAAATTATACTTAGAAATCCTAATTCCTTTCCATTTCCTTTATTTGACTTGGTTACTTGTTTTTTTTTAAGATTTATTTATTTATTATATGTAAGTATACTGTAGCTGTCTTCAGACACTCTAGAAGAGAGTCAGATATCATTATAGATGGTTGTGAGCCACCATGTGGTTGCTAGGATTTGAACTCAGGACCTTTGGAAGAGCAGTCAATGCTCTTAACCACTGAGCCATCTCTCCAGCCCCCTTGGTTACTTGTTAAGGCAATGTGTACTTCCAGGCAGAAGCTGGAGTTAATTATCATTGAGAAGTGACTGAGAAATTCTTCCATTGCCACACCTGCCTCGCCAGCCTCGCTGACTATGACATCTGTGTGACAAGCAAATGTTACACTAGGCTAGGAGGGGTCTCCAGTCTGCTGCAAGCAATGGAGAAGGACCCCCTAGCAGAGGCACTTGTGGAAAGGAAGCCTGGATATTTGTTGAGGCATCTCACTCATTCCCTTGAGGCTTTAAGGGATTTTGGATGCTTGGAGGGCCAGGGTTCATCTTATGCTGTTATATGATTTATCTTATAGTGCTCCCGCAACTTGCTATGATTACAATTCCTGGGAAAGTGGATAATTCACGTCTTAGAGACACAGAAAATCCCATAAATAATTTACCTACCAGGCCTTGTGGACAAGGGACTGAGATTTCTGGAGGTGGAGGTCAGCTGGAGCCAGCTGAGGGAATAATAGCCCTGGAACATTCGTTTGAAATGATAATTAGAAATATTATTATTAATCAGACTGAGATCACGCCATTCGCTAAGTTTGTACACCATATGCAGAATGAATTAGATAAGCCCCCTTATGCAGCCCTGGAATGGCTTCAAAAGCGGGAACTTGGGCTAGGGTACAGAAGGAAGAGAGATGTGACCAGGAATAGAAAGGACAATGAGGCATGGAGTGGATATTATGTTCCAGGAGTACATACACGTACCTTTGATCATGGGCATAGAGCTGCTCATTGGATCAATGGTAGGCGGTGGTGTTCTCCCATGGGATCCGGCCTGATGAGAGTTCCCACAACTCCTGCTCCTACCTCAGTTTATACAGGAAGATATGATAGGGATTTACAAAGATGGGTAACTTTTGAGGGGAGGATAATAAGATCGTATAACCTCAGTTAGTGGAAAAGAATTAAAAGAGTAGGCCCCCTTGGTGTACTATAGAACCAAGAGAAAAAGCAGAAGTCATAGAAAGACATGTGTGTGTAGGAAGGATTTAAGAACTCTTGGTCTGTCTAAGAAAAGTTATATAGGTGTCTGAATCAGTGACCACAGTTTGGCAGGTTACCAGGTCATGAAGTTCTTTTCTCAGATGTTATTACTGTAATGATGAATTTTTAGTAATGAATGTCTAATGTTTGGCACTTTGACAATGTTCCTAGTTCCTGGTTTGACTATATAATAGTCTGAGTGAAATCAGTAAACTTCGCAGCAGCACTGAAACTACTCTCGTGTTTGTATTGTCTGTCACGCCGAATCCGTTCCCACCTGAATATCTTCTCCAAACCCTGTCTCGGTGCCCAGACCCCCAAGGGTGGTCTGTGGCATTCCATAAATACCAAATAAAATTTGATTTCCATAAGGTTAGTGTTTATAAGTAGATCCAAGTTATTAAAGCTTCATCAGGTTCCAATATGTAATAAATCACCATTTTGTTGTTGTTGTTGTTTTTGTTTTTTGTTTTGTTTTGTTTTATCTATTTATTTATTTATTTTTGATTTTTCAAGACAGAGTTCTCCATATAGCTATCTTGGAACAAGCATTGTAGAACAGTCTCATGTCAAACTCAGAGTTCTGCCTGCCTCTGCCTCTAGAGTGCTGGGACTAAAGGTGTGTGTCACCTTGTTCTGTGTACCATTAATTATTGAGCCAATGCAAACAGTGTATAATTGAATGAAACAATGAATAAAATGTTGAAAACATGATGACAAAATAAATTCTGAAGAGAAAAATGAATACTTTTTTCTGGTACTAGCAATGATGACATTAATCAGGAATTAATGATTTGAAAGAATCTTTGAGGCCAGAATAAATGAGTGCTGTAATCGTGTTTCACACCACTTCTTACCATTCCCCACAGATGAGTGTTTAATGATGCTCCCTGGTACCCTAGTTAAATATTTTAATATGTGATGTGATGTGATTCTCAAGCAGAAAAAAATTAGGTTAATTGCCCTTTTTGTAGCATTTAACTGGAATGAAATACTGTTTTTCTTCATGAAGCAATGAAGAGTTCATGCATAATGGTTGTGAGAAGAGCCATAATACAGACAGGATAACCCAGGAAACTACTGTGGAAATGGGCTGGGAACATTGTTGAACATGAAGAACACAACAACATAACTCACACTTGCTATAACAGCTTTTATTCTGTTGTTTCCTCTAAATGTATGTACTCTCATGCATTCTCCATGTTAAAGTTTAACTGCTTGCAGGATCTCTGTAAAATAGTATCTCACCCTTTCAATACAGCACTGAACATTCTCCTTGCCTGGGATATGTACTCATTCTCATCATGAAGAGACATTACTATCAGATTTTCTTAAGAGTTGTTGACTCTACTGACACTCCTGTTAGGTGCCTTCTAATGCAAACTTTCAGCTGCTGAAGGACAGTGGTGGAAATTAATTGTTTCTTGTCACATGTCACACATTTACAGCCTTTTTTTCCCCTCTTTTTCTCCATCACTGGTTTGAAATGAAAACACAAAAGTTCTAGAAGGTATCAAGACATTTAGTACTGCGGATAAAGGGATCCTAGAAAATGAAATTTCTCTCAAAAGATTAAATGTGGTGAAAACTGTAAGACATTTGAATGATCAAGTTCAATCTCTGAACAAACAGGTTGTGTCCAGAGGAGGAAAGTGCCTCTAGAGAACATTGGTAATGTGTGAGGAATTCAAAAGACAAGAATATCTCACTGTTTTTAATGTTCATCACATCTAATTATTCATTCCAATAAAATGTAAAGTTTGGGAATTATAGGAAACCTTTTATATTACAGTACAACTCACGTGTCCCCTCAAAATATAAAAAAGTTGTGAAGATATTTCTTTTGAGCTTTATCAATAGAAATTTCTTGAGCTTTAGCTTTCAAATTACATAAATACAGACTTCACATTTTAATAAGAGCATGGAGCAAGCTAAAATCTACTGTCATATTTTCTACTCACTGATTGAAAGACATTCATTAGCAGATTTCTATGAGCCAAACACTGTGCCTGTTATTTGCCTGTATGTTTACTTTAAAGCTTTATTAACTCATGAAGTTACTAAAAGGGCTAGGTAGAAAGTTAAGTGTCTTACTCAAGTTTCATACAGCTATGGATTGGCATGGCCTAGGTTGCAACCCGTGATTGGTAAGATGTTGAGTATCTCTCTAATCTGCACACAAATATTTTAAGCAGGATAATAATCATTGATCCTATCATGTTTCTTCTTCAAGTATTTCAGTCTTTTTCTTTTTTTTTTGGTGATGCAAATGGCTTTCATAACACACTTCTTCTAACTGTAAAATAAAACTGTATAGATACAATAGCACAATTTAGTTGTAATCTACAAATGGTATGTGTCAATCAAGGTAGCAAAGAAAATGTATGTTGGACTAATGGTTGCTTTATCACTTGATACTTCTAAAAACACTGGACAAATGCTCTCTTTAAAAACACTTAAAACAATAACATTTATCTGTGAGTATTATTTGTACTTGGCAGGGCCTCTTATGACAAAGAGGAGGTGATGATGTTTTATCATTTATTTTATTACCATATAAACCAAAATATGCTGACGTAAAAAAAGATTTCAAAAACTTGGTTATTCAGTCTGTGTGACACACTCAAGTCATTTGAGAACTAATTAAATCATGGATGAAAACTTTGACAATTATCCAGGGAATATTATCAATCGTATTTGAGAATAGATGTTTATCTTTTGAGAATGGGAAACTGTTAATTTGTAGCACTGGCGGATATACATAACCTAAGAAGAGAATTGGAAAAATGGTCTTCAGCTGTTGATCAGGGAATTTCTGTAGCTAGCTGTCAACATTATCAGACAGTCAAGTGAATGAATGTAATAAATAAGATGGAAAAAAGAAACAGGAGTGCCAAAGAGGAAGTTTTAGCACCTTTAACTATCTGAAAATGCCACATAAACTCTGATAAGCCTGTCTTCTGTTGATCTCAACAAAATTTATGAAAGACAAATAGCATATGGTACACACTAATCTGTCATGACTTTCAACATTCAGCATGATGTTCAGCTCCTATAATAAGAGCATGTACCAACTCAGTGGCAAGGACCATAGCCTTACTCAGTAGCAGAGATTAGCTAGTGCCCAAGCAGGTTGAAGCTGTTCTAATGGCATCTTTCCAAAGTCACTTCAAGGCATCAAATAAATCTACCAGCACAGACCCAGGTAAATAAGTGAGAAGACAAGTTCGCACTTTTAGTAAGAATGAAAGGCATATTGAAGAACACAGTGAGAAAACCATTGGTAGCAGGTGCCCCTTCATAATCCAAACATTTTCTCTGTAATCACAGTTGTTTTTTTGTGTAGGGAAATAGAATTGAATTGTAGTACCAGATTTGAAAACAGTACTAGACCTATGATAATGAAAACCAGAGCAGTAATAGACAAAACTTCATGACCCCAAATTCCAGCTGTGTACCTGCAGATTGAGTCACTGAAATTTCATAAAGTCAGAAGGGTGACTGACTCGATCACCATTCTTCCAAACTTGACTAAGGAGTAGAAAACAGGACTCATTCTGCTAGGGTACCATCTTAGAGTTCAGTTCTCTGTATGATGTAGTAAGGCCAACTATTTAGTAGGCATTACAAACTGCTATTCATGTTTTCTTTCTATCACCACAATAAACACTGTGACCAAAAGCAACTTGAGAAAGGATTTATTTGACTTATAATTCTATATCACAGTTTATCACTGAGTGAAGTCAGGTCAGGAACTCAAGGCAGAAACCTGGAGACATGAACTAAAGCAGAAGCCATGGAAGACTACTGATTAGTGACTTGCTCTCCATGGCCTGTTTAGCTAATTTCCTATACAACCCAGACCATATACTCAGGAGTGGCATAGGCCACATTTACATTAGTTAATTAACTAATCATTAATCAAGAAATGCTTCCACACAGTTGCCTACATGAAGTCTGATGGAGGCATTTTCTCATTAAAAGTTTCTCCTTCTTGATGACTCTAGCTCATATCAGGATGACAAAAACTTAACCAGAACACTACCATGTATAGATAAGCATCTACACAGAACCCCTAGACTTCTCAGACTTCCTCATTCCTTCTAAGACTGTACATGTCCTTGAAGTTATAGGGATTAAATATTAAACAGGTTATAAATAATCAAATGACTATCTCTAGTACTTAACCCCAACCTTAGGCTGCGTATCTCATCTGTCCAGTCTGGGTAGATGGAGCTATAAAACAGTGTCAGCACCTGTAGTCTGCATAACGGTGAGAAAGACTCATATTGCCAACTGTAGCACTACTCCTGAGATATAGGACATGGCGCCACCAAAACTGTATAAGCTCTTAAGACTGTAAGAGTTGGACACAATATAGTTGCCAAGGGGTAGGCTGTCTTTATCAACTGTATCTCAAGCCCAGGTAATGTATTACCTGGGTACAGATGGCAATCTCATACCCAGATTAGTATGAGACCTAAGAAATAATGGCTACTCCGTAGAAATTTAGATTATAGTCCTAACCCGGAGTTAATTTTAGAGATGTAATCCAGTTACATCTGGGGGAGTAGCTCAATTAATAAAATGCTTACCTGACACATACAAATATCTGTTATTGATACCAAGTACCATATAAAACCAGGTGTGTATTCACATGTCTGCCATTCTAACACTTAGAAGGTAAAGGCAAGAGAAATAGGAGTTCAAGGTTGCCTACGGTACTTACTGAGTTCAAACTCAGCCTGGATTAGAAGAGATCCTGTGTCAAAAATTTTAAACAAATAAAGACCAGAATTAGTTTTTATTATCAAAAGATATTTGTGTATAACATATGAAAACTACAAAGCAGGCCATTTATTCTGCATTGACTTTCTAAGGGAGGAGCAGTCGGGAGGCCCAGGACACAGAAGTGGCAGGGTAGCTGGGATAAGATTCTTTCTATCTTCATCTACAACTAGGAGGGACTGCGGATCCACAACCCTCTCTGCACACCTTTCCTGCATGCTGAGAGCTTCTCTCCAGGGTGTGTTCTGACCCCAGGTCTCAGGTGGGACCAGCTGGAAAGCACAGGCCACAGAAGCTAGAGCCTTCATTCATCCATCTGCACTCAGGAGGGATGGCTGATCCACAGCACTCTGTACGAGGGTCCTGCCAGGGTACAGCTGATCTTCCAGAGGTGCTGACACAGGCTTACAGACCCAGTCAGAGACAGCAAGAACATCTAACACCAGAAATTAACAGATAGCTAAAGGCAAGCACAAGAATCTTATCAACAAATACAAGACTACTTAGCATCATCAGAACCTAGTAATGTAGAGACCACAGCAAGTCCTGGATACCACATCCCAGTGGAAAAGCAAGATTTGGATCTAAAATCATATCTCATGATGGTGATAGAGAAATTTAAGAAGGACATAAATAACTCCCTTAAAGAAATACAGGAGAACACAGATAAAGCGGTACAAGCACTTAAAGAAGAAACACAAAAATCCCTTAAAGAATTAGAAGAGAACACAAGTAAACAAGTAGAAACCCTTAAAGAGGAAACACCAAAACCCCTTAAAGAATTACAGGAAAGCACAACCAAACACGTAAAGGAATTGAGCAAAATCATCCAAGACCTAAAAGTGGAAGTAGAAACAATTAAGAAATCACAAAGAGAGACAACTCTGGAGATAGAAAACCTTGGAAAGTCAGGAGCCATAGATGCAAGCATCACCAACAGAATACAAGAGATAGAAGAGAGAATCTCAGGTGCAGAAGATACCATAGAAAACATTGACACAACAGTCAACAAAAACACAAAATGCAAAAAGCTCCTAATCCAAATCATCCAGAAAATTCAAGACAAAATGATAAGACCAAACCTAAAGATAATAGGTATAGAGGAGAGTGAAGATTTTAAACTTAAAGGGCTAGTAAATATCTTTAACAACATTATAGAGGAAAACTTCCCGAATCTAAAAAAAGAAATGCCCATGAACATACAAGAAGCCTACAGAACTTCAAACAGTTTGGACCAGAAAAGAAATTCCTCCCACCACATAATAGTCAAAACACCAAATGCACAAAAGAAAGAAAGAATATTAAAGGCAGTAAGGGGAAAAGGTCAAGTAACAAATAAAGGCAGACCTATCAGAATTACACCAGACTTCTTGCCAGAAACTATCAAAGCCAGAAGATCCTGATGATGATGTCATACAGACCCTAAGAGAACACAAATGCCATCTGAGGCTACTATACCCAGCAAAACTCTCAATACCATAGGTGGAGAAACCAAAGTATTCCATGACAAACACAAATTTACACATTATTTTTCCACAAATCTAGTCCTTCAAAGGATAATAAATGGAAAACTCCAACACAAGGAGGGAAACTACATCCTAGAAAAAGCAAGAAAGTAATCTTCCAACAAAACTAAAAGAAGTTAGCCACATGAACAGAATTACAACTTTAACAACAAAAATAACAGGAAGCAACAATTACTTTTCCTTAATACTTATTAATATCAATGAACTCAATTCCCCTATAAAAAGAAAAGGCTATCAGCCAGAATATGTAAACAGGACTCAACATGTTATTGCATTTAGGAAACCCATCTCAATGGCAAAGACAGATACTACCTCAGAATAAAAGGCTGGAAAACAATTTTCCAAGCAAATGGTCCCAAGAAACAAGCTGGAGTAGTCATTCTAAAATCAAATAAAATTGACTTTAAACCTAAAGTGATCAAAAAAGATAAGGAGGGACACTTCATACACATCAAAGGTAAGGACTACCAAGATAAACTCTCAATTCTGAACCTTTATACTCCAAATGCAAGGGCAGCTACATTCATAAAAGAAACTTTACTAAAGCTCAAAACACACATATAACCACATACAATAATAGGGGGAGACTTCAACACCACACTCTCTCCAATGGACAGATCATGGAAATAGAAACTAAACAAAGACACAGTGAGACTAACAGAAGTTTCGAAACAAATGGATTTAACAGATATCTATAGAACTTTTTAATCCTAAAATAAAAGGATATACCTTCTTCTCAGCACCTCATGGTACCTTCTCCAAAATTGACCATGTCATTGGTCACAGATCAGACCTCAACAGATACGAGAAGATTGAAATAATTCCTTGCATCCTATCAGATTACCATGGACTAAGGGTGTTTCTCAATAACAACATAAGCAGTAGAAAGCCCACATACGCATGGAAGCATAACAACACTCTACTCAATGATAACCTGGTTAAGGAAGAAATAAAGAAAGAAACTAAAGACTTTCTAGAGTTTAATGAAAATGAAGCCACAACATACCCAAATTTATGGGACACAGTGAAAGCAGTCCTAAGAGGAAAACTCATAGCTCTAAGTGGCTTGAAAAAGAAGCTGGAGAGAGTCATACACCAGTAACTCTGACAGTACAGCTGAAAGCTCTTGAACAAAAAGAAGCAAATCTACACAAGAGCAGTTGACAGCAGCAGGAAATAATCAAACTCAGGGCTGAAATCAACCAAATGGAAACAAAAAGAACTATACAAAGAATCAATCAAACCAGGAGCTGGTTCTTTGAGAAAGTCAGCAAAATAGATAAACCCTTAGCCAGACTAACTAGACTAAGTAGAGGGCACAGAGACAGTATCCTAATTAACAAGATCAGAAATGAAAATGGAGATATAACAACAGAAAGTGAGGAAATCCAAAATCTCATCAGATCCTATCTCAAAAGTCTATACTCAACAAAACTGAAAAACCTGGATGAAATGGACAATTTTCTAAATAGATATCAGGTACCAAATTTACATCAAGATCAGATAAATGATCTAAACAGTCCCATTTCTGCTAACAAAATAGACAGAGTCATTAATAGTCTCACAACCAAAAAAAGCCGAGGACCAGATGGTTTTAATGCGGTTTTATCAGACCTTCATTCCACAAAATAGAAACAGAAGGTATTCTATCCAATTCATTCTATGAGGCTACAATTACTCTGATACCTAAACTACACAAAGACCTAACAAAGAAAGAAAACTTTAGACCAATTATGCTTATGAATATGAATGCAAAAATACTCAATAACATTCTTGTAAACCAAATTCAAGAACACCTCAAAATCATCATCCATCATAATCAAGTAGGCTTCATCCCAGGGATGCAGGGATGGTTCAACATATGGAAATCCATCAATGTACTCCACTACATAAACAAACTCATAGAAAATAATCATATGGTCATCTCATTGGATGCAGAGAAAGCATTTTACAAAATCCAGCACCCCTTCATAATAAAAGTCTTGGAAAGATCAAGAATTCAAGACCCATACTTTAACATAGTAAAAGCAATATACAGCAAACCAGTAGCCAACATCAAACTAAATGGAGAGAAACTTGAAGTAATCCCTCTAAAATCAGCAACTAGGCGAGGCTGCCCACTCTCTCCCTACTTATTCAATATTGTATTTGAAGTCCTAGCTAGAGCAATTAGACAAAAAAGGAGATCAAAGGGATACAAATTGGAAAGGAAGAAGTCAAATTATCACTATTTGCAGATGATGTGATAGTATACTTAGGTGACCCCAAAAATTCCACCAGAGAGCTCCTAAACCTGATAAACAACTTCAGCAAAGTAACTGGATATAAAATTAACTCAAGTAAATAAGTGGCCTTCCTCTACACAAAGGATAAATAGGCTGAGAAAGAAATTATGGACACAACACTCTTCACAATAGTCACAAATAATATAAAATACCTTGGTGTGACTCTTACTAAGCAAGTAAAAGATCTGTTTGACATGAACTTCAAGTCGCTGAAGAAGGAAATTCATGAAGATCTCAGAAGATGAAAAGATCTCCTATGCTCATGGATTGGCAGGATTAATATAGTAAAAGTGGCCATCTTGCTGGAAGCAATTTACAGATTCAATGCAAGGCCTATTAAAATTCCAATTCTATTCTTCACAGACTTGGAAAGAACAATTTGCAAATTCATGTGGAATAACAAAAAACCTAGGATAGTGAAAACTATTCTCAACATATGGTGGAATCATCATCCCTGACCTTAAGCTGTACTACAGAGCAATTGTGATAAAAACTGCATGGTATTGTTACAGTGATAGACAAGTAGATCAATGGAACAGAATTGAAGATCCAGGAATGAACCCACACACCTATGGTCACTTAATCTTTGACAAAGGAGCTAAAACCATCCAGTAGAAAAAGGACACCATTTTCAACAAATAATGCTGGCTCAACTGTCAGTTAGCATGTAAAAGAATACAAACCGACCCACTCCTATCTGTTTGTACAAAGCTCAAGTCCAAGTGGATCAAGGACCTCCACATAAAACCAGATACACAGAAACTAATAGAAAAGAAAGTGGAGAAGAGCCTGGAGCACATAGACACAGGGGAAAAGTTCCTGAACAGAACACCAAAGCTCATGCTCTAAGATCAAGAATTGACAAATGGGACCTCATAAAGTTGCAAAGCTTCTGTAAGGCAAAGGATGCTGTTAATAGGACAAAATGGCAACCAACAGATTGGGAAAAGATCTTTACCAATCCTATATATGATAGAAGGTTAATATCCAATATATACAAAGAACTCAAATGTTATACTCCAAAAATCAAGTAACCCTATTAAAAATGGGGTACAGTGCTAAACAAAGAATTCTCAACTGAGGAATACCAAATGGCCGAGAAATACCTAAAGAAATGTTCAACATTCTTAGTCATCAGGGAAATGCAAATTAAAACAGCCCTGAGATTCTACCTCATACCAGTCAGAATGGCTAAATTCAAAAACTCAGGTGACAACAGATGCTGGCGTGGTTGTAGAGAAAGAGGAACACTCCTTCATTGCTGGT
>JADRCD010227938.1:0-22615 GCA_019843815.1 Montemys delectorum
GGAGCTGAAGGGTTTGCAGCCCCTTAGGACAAACAACAATATGAACTAACTAGTACCCTCAGAGCTCCCAGGGACCCAACTACCAACTAAGGGCTATACATGGTGGGACTGATTGTTTTGGCAGCATGTGTATAGTAGAGGATTGCAAATTTGATCATCAATAGGAGGAATGGACCTCGGCCTTGGGAAGGTTTTGTGCCCCAGTGTAGGGGAATGCCAGGGCCAATAAGTGGGAAAGGGTGGGATGGCAGGTATGGGGAGGGGGGCAACAGGGGTTTGTTTTAATTGTTTTTGTTTGTTTGTTTGTTTGTTTTTGGAAGGGAAACTGGGAAAGGAGAAATTTACATGTAAATAAAGAAAATATATAATAAAATCTAAGGTGATCGTTCCTAAGCTTCATCAAGTGTAGAATGTAGCATAGTGATAGAGACAACAGTACCAGGCGGTGGTAGGCTAAGGGAAGTCTTCATTGAGACCCAGAGAACCTTGAGGACTGAAAAACCGAACACTTATTTTAAAATGTGGAATTCTACTTACAAATTCATGAGTCTATCATAGGTGTCTTCTGGGCCAATGTAGATGAGCTCAAATTAAGAGATAGTTTATTATGGAAGATTGATTATGGGTGTGCTGCTGTTCATCCAGCAGGAAAGAACAATTCCCATCACATCTCGATTCTTGAAGGGAAGAAGTGCTTCTCCCATCCTATCTTGGCATGTTTGTCGTTGTGTGCCTGAGATAACTATCTCTGTGAGCTCTGTTCAGCTTCTAAACCTGATAGGTTATTATCACATCCTCCAGAAATGATGCATGTCATATGTGTGCAGCCTTGTGCCTGGAGAGAAACATTATTTCAAGTCTTAATCAGTATATAGCCACCTCAACACATGACAGCATGTGCTCACATTACATTTCAGTGGATGGATATGTACGTATGTATGTATGAATGTATGTATGTATGTATCTATCTATATTTATTTATTTGTAACATATTTATATTGAGCTTGAGATTATATAGAACACAATATAATACTATGTGTATATATTGTAACACACATGTATGTATATGTACACACTTGAGCTTGCTATACATGTAACCTAAAGTTGCTGATGATTGCATCAACTTGATTTCATAGTGAGATTTGAGATGTTCTATTTCTCATTTATTTATCTCTAATTTTTTTCTGTGTCAGCTTCAAAATTTAATAAGTCTTCTCTCCTTCTGCCCATGTCTTCTAATCTAAACCCTTAAGGCATCTTAGCAGCTAACCAGAGAGATAAGCAGCATTCTTTCTGTAATTGGCAAACTTAGGTACTCCATTTTCATTACAACTTTAAATCTGCCCAAACTGCCCTGCTGGCACAGAAATTCAGGACAAAACCTTATCAGGGAGGATTTCATCCCAGTCACTGGCTCTGTACTCGTCTCTTTCAAAGGGGATCCCGACTAACCATTCAGAGCCGGGGCAGGAGTTCGTAGATGGGAAGTGAAAGTCTGGCAGGAGTCATCTTTCCCACAGATATTCCTAGGTCCTCAGATCCTCTGGGTATTGCCTCTTTTTATCTGTCTTCAAGAGTTAAAGCCATAGCTGGCTTCAGCTGATCTGGTGAGTGAATGACTGGTATAGATAACACCTAAAGAAATTGGGGGTTAAAATACGTTGTAAATGAGCATATTGAATGAGGCTTAAGCTTATTTCCCTTAAAAATACTGCCAGACACCCCAAAATGTAAGATGCTCATTGTTCTTTTTCCTTTCCTTTTTTTTTTTGTTGAAAGAATGCTATGTGATCTTTGTGGTATAAGAAGGATTGGTTGAATAAAGGAGGAGGCTACACAAGAGGCCTGGGAGACCAACTGCAACCCAGTCCTAATATCCTGTTGCTTAGATTCTGAGTCCTCTGTGTGATATTTTTTCAGTCAGAGAGACCTTTAAATCCCTATGGTTTCTACTCAGTTATAAGCAGTGTTTTCTCTTAGTTCCCATGGCAGACATTTTCTCACAAATTTGGAGGGTAAAAAGAAAGGGAAGAAAACCTTTTTAAAACATAAACCCCACACTGCAAAACATAAGTAGGAAATGTTGAAGCTGGGAGCTTGGTTACCGTGACAACTAGGGTTTGCCAGACTCCCCTCTCAGAGATCTGGACCTTTGCTTGAAATGGTTGCTTCTCTGATGGGCTTTGACCACCAGATTTGTGGCTCCAGCCAAATGTATTGAAAGGGAAGAGTGGATTTGGCAAGGTCCTACCACCTGGAATCATCATCTATATGGTATCTCCCAGTTCATTTGTTTGACTCCCATCTCCTACCCACAAATGTTCTGTGGGGAAGGCAAAGCAGGCCAGAGCTTCTTAGTGATGGTCACTGAGAAGACCACTAGGGAAAGAAGAAAAATTGTCTGCATGTTACAAAGAGAAGGCACGAGGGCTGTGTAAGGGCATCTCCTGCTCGTTCTTCTCAACACTCTTGCTATTTCTTCCCATTGGAAACACTATATGTATTTATTTTTTCAGTTGAAATAAAACTGGAACTAAGGCAGACTTATCTTTAAGATTCTTATTGTCTTATCTAAACACCAAACAAACAGATCACTTGGTCATCAGGGATCATTTGATGATAGCAGGTGATATATCTACAACTTCTAGGAAATGTTGAAGGTGGGTGACTGGAGCAGGTACCACTAAAGCTGTAGGTCTAGGGCTGGTGTGGATGGCAGATGACATAGAGCTACAGCTGATCTCTCAAGCAAACTATAAATAAAGGGTAGACATGGTATGATCTACAGATGGAACATTTGTTTGGGGCCATAAGTAAGCCAGGGGCATCCATTGGGTCCAATGCTGGGTGTTTTAAAGCTAAGGCTGAAAAACTCCGTGGGCCACTGAAGGGGTGTGAGCAAGGACAAGAAGGAGCATTAGCTTTCAGGAATTTTAAACCAGATGGCAGAGCATTGCAAAGAAAGGTATCAGGAGTCAGACCTGAACAGACAGCTCACATGATGCTGTACTCATTTGATTTTATTTTCTGTCTTGGAAGGCTGTTCCTTACTAGATGCTCAGTAGAGCAGAGCTATTGTAGAGCCTTAATTTCCCCAAGTCTTTCATAGGCTCTGAAATTTTGTGATGCAAACTTCAATCCATCAGATACACCTTTGTTCTGTCTGCATGTCCCAAGAGCTGTTGTGTGCCTAAGTCGAACACGGACACTTCTATGAACATTGTGCTCCTGGACAAGGAGATTTGGCATTATCTCTTGTAGGAGATAAGTCTTTTAGGCTGTTCATCCTCAATGGCCACACTGAAGCCCACCTCTCACTGGGTGGCAAAATTCTATGCTCTCTACTGGAGAGATCCCCTTGGAATTAAGGACAGCTGGTGTCTGCTTTCAGCATTCAACACAGACAATATGAGTTCTCTAACAAAAGCCTGTCACAGTTTTTATGCAAAAAGTATAGTATCATTCTTTAAAAAAAAAATACCTGTTACTACTAGTGAGTATTCAATTTTACAGTTTTTTTTTCAAGTACTTCTACATAAATAATCTAACTTTCTAAATACCTGGCAACTGTGGTAAATACCACTCTGAATTCCAGTATGAATAAATAGAGCATGTAAAGTCTAAATTACATTAAAAAACACAACAACCAGAGCGTTAGAGCTGGAGAGCTGGCTCAGTCGTTAAGAGCACTTACTGTTCTTACTGCACATCTGGGTTTGGTTTCCAGAACCCATCGTTTGGCTTACGACTCACCATACTCCAGTTCCAGAGATCCAGTGCTCTCTTCTGATCTACATGCAGCAGGCATACATATGATATACATACATACATGCAGGGGAAACACTCACAGGCATAAAATAATAAGCAAAAAAAAAATCCAGAAGTGTCATCAAAAAAACTGAAGCCATGCCTGTTGGGGAGTACTACCTGCTGTTAGAAAGCAAGCAGTGTTTCATATTACCATTCCCAGGGTCAGCTAAGCCCATTCCAGTGGATGGGCTAGGTACCCTGAGACACATTGTCATTGAACAATGTCAGGAAGACCACTGGGGCCACCTTTCCTTCTCTCTCAACAGTTTCATTTATCTAATAACTGGTGTTCTATGTGGTGTGAATTTGTATTCGATGTTATAATGAAAGAGAATAGAGACCTGAAGGGATAGATTATCCTAATAGGGGGATGAGCAATGTGTTACTCTTCAGCCAGGAATCCACACATGTGCCCCCCGTCTCTCTCTGTCTCTCTGTCTCTGTCTCTGTCTCTGTGTCTCTGTTTCTGTGTCTCTGTCTCTCTATCTCTCTGTGTCTCTGTCTCTGTCTCTGTCTCTGTCTCTCTCTCTCTCTCTCTCTCTCTCTTCTCCAGTTTGTGTAGTTTTTACTTATGTATGGCTGCATCTCTACTAGTAAGACTCTTTAGATACCAAAGGTTCTAAAGTAATATAATTTTAATATTTTCTATTTTAGTCTCAAAGATGCTAGGTAAGTTCCTGAGCTCATGTGGCTATGGGGATGAAAAGAAGGTTTAAAATGCATATCCGACAGGATGAATGTGGCTGCCTGTTCATTGATTGTGTCCCTAAGGAAGAATTTGTAATTAACATGTAAAGTGCTCTGAACCTAATGCTTCTAAAGAGCCTGGTGAGGCTGGGCATGGTACCTCTTTTAAGAGGTAGAACACTGTCTCAGTGACCCCTGATATGAAGGATTGCAAATTCAAATTCCACAGCATCCCATACTGTGCTGGTTGGTTTCTTTTTCTTTTTGTTCAGCAGGAGTTATCTGGAAAGAAGAAGCCTTAGTTGAGGAGCTGCTTCTATTGAATTGGTCTTTGAGCAAATCTATGGGAGCGTTTGCTTGATTGATCATTGATGTAGGAGGGCCAGTCCACTGGACATGATACATGTCTGGGCAGGTACTAGGGGTTACTAGGGTGTATGAGCAAGCAAAGTGAGTGAGCTACAGGGAGCAGGACACTGTTTAGTATTCTATGATGTCTGGTTTGTTTCCCGCCCTGTTTGAGTTCCTGCCTTGAGTTTCCTCAATGATGTTTAGTGACATAAAGGCCTATAGACCAATTCGTGGTGTTTATCACAGCAATGGAAAAGCATAAAATATAAGTGTGTGAATTGAGCCAGGTGAACAACAATGGAAAGATGTAGGGCTTAGAGAGAACTAGAACATCTTACCCTACTAAACATACGAGAACAGTGGTTTTTCTGCCATTTCATGGTCCTTTGAAACATGTCTGTAAGTGATGTTCTCTTATTATTAAACACCTTAACTTACCCAGTGATAAATGTATAAGTCACCATATGCACCTTACCTACCATACATGGTAAAAATTAAACTACAAACCAGAGTCTTATATATAGTTGACACAAAATTAGAGATGGCATTTTTTTTTCTTTTCATGTAAACCAGAACAGTGGCATCAGATATGATAGAAAGGAGCTGTGAGAGTCCTAGTCTGGCGCTGGCTGGTTTAAAAGGAGGCACATCACACGTCAGTGTGCAAGTTGAATCATGAAGTGTGCAGCAAAGCTCAGAGTGGGAGGAGTGAGATTGGTTGAAGAAGTTCCCAGTGGACATACAGCCTGAGTCAAAATATTTGTTGAGTGGATAGAAATCATATTTATGAGCAGCAAAAGATTCACACAAGACTAGATACATAAGTGAAGTCATGTATATAGTTTCCTGGGTGGGACAGACTCCAAAAGATGCTCAGATACTTACAAGTACAAGGAAATGCTCTCACCTTTCAAGATCAAAGAGACATTAGCCTTGTGGAATTGTAACCTGTGCTGTCACAATGTAGAAACCATCTAGGGGTTGCTAAAAAAAATTAGATGTAGAGTGCCTATAATACCTGGAAATTCTACTCCTAGAAGTGAAAAATGTGTTTGAGCAGAAACTTGTATACAAAAGTTCATAACATCATTATTCCTAATATCAAAATGGTACAGACACATGCTTATCACTTGCATACTCATGTGCATCATAGAGACTTAATTTAGCCACCCAAAGATACAAAGTACCAGCAGTCTGTTGACACATGCTCGCAGTACTGCAACAGGAGGCTCACAAGTTCAAGTCAGCCACACTTATATAGTGAGACCCTGTCTCAAAATATTAATGACAAAATGGCTATGCATACCTATCCCTTTTGCAACATGGATCAACCTGGAAAACATTAGGTAAGTAGACAGAACACAAAAGGCAAGAGAACATATCCTAGTCTATGTTCTATTGCTGTGATAAACAGTGTAACTAAAGAAACTTGGGCAGGACAGGATTTATTTGCGTTATATGTCCTAATCATTCCATCATTGGTGGAAGTCTGGGTAAGAGCTCAAGCAGGAGCAGAGATGGGAGCTAGGAGATTGCTCCCTGCTTTCAGTTTGTGTTCAGCTAGCTTTCTCATATCTCTCAGGACCACATGCACAGGGGTAAACCCTCTACAGTGGGCTGGCCCCTCCTATATCAATCAGTCATGAAAACTCTCCACAGACTTTCCCACAGGTCAATGTAATAGAGGCTGTTCCTCAATTGAGGTTCCTTCTTCCTGAATAATCCCAATTTAAGTCATATTGACAAAAAAAAAAAAAAGCCTGACCATCATACATACAATTCCACTCATATGAACAACCTAGATTCACTCCAAATCTACAATAATGGGAAGTATAAAGTGGTTGTTTAAGCTGGAGAAGATGGAGGATAGATAGTGGAAAGGTATGAAGAAAATGCTCTCAAATCTACTATAGCAATGATCACACACAGTTGTGTCCATATTGAGCTTCCCTAGGCTTGTATTGATGGTCATTGAATTCTGTATCAATAACTCTGTCCCTTGGGCCTCTTCACAATCCATTCCATCTTGAGCATCTCTGTCTGTCTGCCTTGTTGCAGTTCCATGTGTCACCAGCTGATTATGGTAATGGCCTTGGGTGGCACCCCCATTGGGATACACAGGGCACACAGTGTCAACAGGAAGCTAAGCACAAGGGTAGACACTAAGAGGATGAATAAGGAACCTGGAGAATTTTATGCTATTGACAATTTTATGCTATTCACCTCCACCACAGAGCAACTGTGGGCATTGGGATTAGTTTCAACTGAACTGCTGATCTGGTCCTGTGCAGTTAAATCTCCATCACTATATATTATTTTACCATGTAAAATACAGAGGCTCAAACCCAGGGTACGAGGCAGGCATTCTTCAGGGAGTTACAATCTCAGCTTGTTCTCTCCTTTCACTGATCAAGTTCCAAGCGTATGTATCCAATTTTTCCCATCATGTGCACATGAGTGTGTGTGTAGGCACGTGCGTGAGTGTGCATACAGGCAGGCATAAAGCTAGGGAAGACATTGTCTTCTATTGCTGTCTACTTTATTCTCTTGAGACAGTCTCTCACCAAACCTGGGCTATGCTGTCTTTAAACTGGGCTTGTAGTCACCAAGCCCCAATCATCCTCCCGCCTCCCTGCTCCCATCGTCTTCATCCAGTGTTGGGAGAACAGGTCCTTGGCTGTGGACAGCTCTTTATTTGGGTTACCAGAGTCCAAATTCAGGTGCTCACGTTTGTATATATAGCAGTCATTCTTGCCTACTGAATCATTGCCCAGTTTGCTAACCATATCTGGAAGTCAAAATACACCGATAGGAAATACTCTCTAATTTACCTCATGGGGGAGGGAAGCATTCCCATCATTCTCTGAAGCAAGTTAAGCAAGCTGTAAGATATGAGCATAAATCTGCTAAGCCAGATATTCTTTCTATTGCATCAACTTGAACCCAAGCTTCATAATTTTCCAGTTCAATGATTTTCTACTCACTTAAGCACCTATGCAGCTGCTAGCTAGGAATGGAAAGGAAACAGCTATGGCCTCTACCTAAGTGTCTCTGCCCCTCCATGTGGGGATGGTGAAAGAAAGGCATGAAGAGTAAGCTGTAATACCTACTGTGTTCTCTGGAGGCATTTCTTTCTGTGAGGTTGTGTCAGTTTCCAAGAGGACTTCATAACCCAGGCCAACAAGAGTGAAAGAGGGGGCGGTGGTGGCTCACGCCTTTAATCCCAGCACTTAGGAGGCAGAGGCAGGCGGATTTCTGAGTTCGAGACCAGCCTGGTCTACAGAGTGAGTTCCAGGACAGCCAGGGCTACACAGAGAAACCCTGTCACCCCCTGCTCAGAAAAAAAAAAAAAAAAAAAAAAAGAGAGAGTGAAAGAGGACTGTATGGCGGTGTATACCGTTTGTATTGGCAGAGGGTCTAATCTTGGTGTTTTATTGTCATTTAGATACTTCTTTTTCTGCTTCACTCTGTAGCTCAGACTGGCCTGGAACTCACTATGTCCTTCATGTTGTCACCATACTCATGGCAATCCTCCTTCAGTCTCCCAAGTACTAGGATTATGGGTGTAGAGCATTATGCCTCCTTTAGTGGATTGATTCTCTCCTCTGCAGATTATCAGGTTTTCTCCAGTCTATTAAATATTTACAGAAAGTGCAAATAACCACCCCAACCATATGTCATTTAAATTATTTAAATGAAAGATGTATTATTCTTAATGAAAAGGAGTCTTTTTTTTTTAATAACTAGCATACACATTGGCAGAGAAGATTTCTGTAGAGCTATATCAAATTGTCAGTGCCTCTCTTTGCGCTTATGTTAATTGATGAATTCAGTAGCTGTTCATTGGATATCTTCTATGGATAGAGGATGCTCCAGGCAGAAGGGAAATTGCCTACTTTAATCCTAGTGGGGCAACCACACAGTCAGAAGGAAAGTATATTATGTGAGATACTAACAAAGAAAGATATTATAAAGAAAAATAAAACCAGACAAATGGCTACAGAGTAATAAAGCTGTAATTCCTACAGTTTTGGTCAGAATCAAAAGATCCCACTCAGAAGGTACACTAGAGCTAGCCAGGAGGAAGGGTGAGACCATTAGGTGGGTATGAGGACAGGCATGGTGGTTCTATGGATTGGATTAGGTCAATGTTTTTTGAAAAAAAATGGAAAACTTTCTAAAAAAAAATACATTATAAAGGCTGGAAAAATGGATCAGTGGTTAAATGCACTTGTCTGCAGTGAACCTGAGTTCAGTTTGCAGCACCTTCATGGTGGCTCACAATTGTCCATAACTGAGTTTTATGAGATCTTGTGCTCTCCTCTGGCCATGTGGTGCTCAGATATACATGCAGACAAAACACCCATATACATAAAATAAAAGTATATAAATGTTTTTTTAAAGAAAAACTTCCCACATTGGTTACTCCAAGCTTCAGAAGCTACTGTGATACCATGCTAAGTAAACACAACAGAAGAGTTAAATACTGACTTGAGAATAGGCGCAAAATAGTCCAAGATTGGTTGACACCATTTGTCATATATGAGACCAAAAGATAATAGAAGGATAAAGAAAAAACAAGATGTTTTGGGGTTGAATACCAGTGTAATTTTCTTGTCTCCAATTCAAGACGAGCACAATATACCAGGCATTTGGAAGAACCTTAAAAAAATGACATACTTGCCTTTTCCTGAGCATGTGACTCTATGTGTCCAGGAAATATTTAAATCCAGTTCTCTAAGATTAAGAAGTGAGAATGTGGCATATTTCAGACAAAGTAACAGCTTTAGGTAAAGTAGAGACTTGGTGGCAAGTAATGTTTTGTGAGAATGTAAGGCATTTGGATTTACAGGAATGAATAAAATAACATAGGTAAGATTTTGGAGGTCACATACAAGAGACAGGCAAGGTCCAAATGTCCTGAAGTAAAGACTGTGAGCACTTCTTCTTGATGGCTATCACACGCTAGGCGTAAGAGTTTGGTGGATCTGAGTGAACGTCAGGCCCTGAGGAACAGTGAATAGTTTAAAGAGGGAGGGTGACAATGTAATCCTAGTGATGCTTTTAGGGAAGTTTAGCCTAATGTTGGGATGAAGACCTTGTTTGCAGTGGTGCAGAATTGGAAACAAGAATAGAAGCCAGGCCTGGCAGTGGTGGCGCACGCCTTTAATCCCAACACTTGGGAGACAGAGGCAGGTGGATTTCTGAGTTTGCGGCCAGCCTGGTCTACAGAGTGAGTTCCAGGACAGCCAGGGCTACACAGAGAAACTCTGTCTCGAAAAAAAAAAATTGAAGTCAGGCTGTAGGCTCCAGAAATCCAACCGAGAGGACTGAGCTGGAACAGGTAGGATGGGTGGGGAAGGTTTCTTCTTATTCCTCAGTGTTACTGTTGGGTGCATACAAAGAATATTATGTCAAGAGTACCACCAAGTTTACCTTATTTAGATAAACTCCTATAAGAGAATGTTTTCATTCTTTAGAAGTTTTAGATTTATTTATTTTATGTGTATGAGTAGTTGTTTGCCTTCATGTTTGTTTGTGCATCCCATGTGCATCTCTGCTGCCTTGTAAGTCATAAGAATACACGGAATCCATTTAAAATGGCATTATGGGTGGTTTGGAGTCACCATGCAGGAACGGCAGAATCCAGGTTCTCTGCAAGAACAACTGGTCCTCACCACCAAGTCATCTCCAAGTCATCTCCCTGTTTGCCCTCATTTTTATTCTTGACGTAGTTTAGGAAGCCTTAAATATATCAGTACAATGGATAACGGTGTTCTTAAATATGTATTAATAGATTGCATTTCACTTCTTCCCCTGGCTGTTAAGAGTCAAGAATGTGAGAACTTGTAGTTCACTCTCTCATTGCTTGCTAGATTCTCATGGGAGATCAGTGGGAGTGCAGGGACTTCTCAACAAACATAAACCCCTCTACTCCTCCACTCGGGTTTTTTTTTTTTTTTACTCAGAGCTGTTTCTTCTCACTGAGTTGGAATATGACAGATGGTGATTAGTAGAAAAACTGCTGTCTATACATCAAACCACAGGCTAAGGTTTGGTTCCAGGTAGGTATTTGTCTGCTTTTCTTGGCTGTCACTAGTAATCAACCAGACTTGTTGGTGGGAGAGAGAGCCTTGTCACAATTGTGGACCAACAGGGTGTGTAATACCCTGTGTACGTCCCCTTATTGGAGATCTTAGAGAAGACGATTCAGAGTGGATTGTGGATATGGAAGCCTCACATGACATGTGCCCTTAGAACTATTGGCTTTGATGATTCTGTCTACCACTTTTTTCCCCCATAGAGCCTGGTCTACTGGATGCTGACATAGCCATCTACACTGGTGTGCAAAGAGAAATGCATGTGTCTCCTGCTATAAAATACCAACAGCTTGTTGGTAAAGAGTGATAAGTAAACAGATGAGTAAAGTATGGTAAAATAAAAGCTTGTAAATTTCATTTTAATTTCCTGCTAGAGCGTTTATAGGTACTTTGTAATACTTCACCAGACCTATATCAATTAAAAAAAAGTTATCTTCATTTCTTTTCCTATGCTAAGAGTTAATTGCTTATTTTAAGAAGTCATGAATATAAGAGCCTTTGGGCTGGGCGGATGACATGAGTAAGTGGGGGGCATGTAGGAGGGGTGGAGAGTGGGTAAACGGAGGAACACTGTGTTCCAAAGGGGGCAGCTGCTGTGCAGAGCTAGCAGATTGTTCCTGGGCATAAATACACAGCCAATGGTGCCAGCTCTTATGGTTTTCAAAGGAAATTGGGTTTTATGTGAAATCCCTGATTTTTAAATTCTACCAACTAAATTAAATAATTAAAATTAAAAAAAAAGAAGATGCAGTCCCAGTGAACCCTCCCCAGCCAGACTCTCTAGGGCCATAGAAGGATGCTGGAAGAGGCAGATTTGTGCAAGCCCTAAGGAGGAGTGCAAAGACAGGTAGAAGTGCCTGGAGTTACCCAACAGCTCCCATCACTGAATAATGCCTTTGTTTCCCAGACACAGAAAGGGAATCTCAAATACTTGTCATTTGCTTTCTTCTCTTTGCTATTGCAAAGCACTTTGCAGCATTTTGAAGAAAACAACACTCAAGTAAACAACACTATTTTCTTTGAAGATGAAATCAATCTCAGAACACACCCTTTGAGGCTCTGAACACATCTGACCATTTTCTCCACACCCCTTGACACACAAACTAAATGAGCCATTATGCTGTAAATCTGTCTTCAAAGAAGCAGGGAGACAGTGGAAGAACTGGGTATAATGGTCCTTGGACAGGGATTCCACTGCCAAGAATGCTTCCGTCAGCCTGCTGGTCCTTATGCATCAAGTCCCTGCCATCATTCTACTGTGTTTCTCCTCCATAGCACTGCAGCGGAGCCATGTGCCTGTTCCTAGACTTTGGGCATCACCCATGTCTGAGACCATTATCTGTGTCTGGTAGCTGCAGACTAAAGAAGGAAGGGATTGACCTTGTAGCATTTGAAGTATGGCAGATGTGCCTTTGCTTGGAAAATACATGCAAGCCTGGACTGTGTGAGCAGCAGAGAGCCCCTAGAAGACGTAGTGTAGAGTGGTGAACTTCCTAGTACCAGCCCTGCTCCTTTGGCAGCCTATGTTCTTCAGAATCTTCATGGTGCCAGCTGCCCTTTGCTTCCCACCAGCCAATGGCTATAAATACAGTCACATTTCCCACATACTGTATTTATGTTTGAGAAAATGTCTGCGTTGCATACGTAATAGAGGAGATATAATTATAATATTTCTAAACTGGCCAAATTTCGTGAAATATAAAATAACAGATGGCACCACACAATATTGGTGCGGTGTGCTTCGTTTAAATCATAACTGGGGCTTGAAAATGTTCCCATTTGGTACAGGGTGGTGATGAGAGTGTAAGTGCTGAGGGATAGGGGTGGGGTGTCTCCCTTTCTTTATCCTCTTGTGTCTTTTTTTTTTTTTTTTTTGAGGGATAATGGAGCTATGATGCTGTTCATGCCTAGAAACCCTACATCTAGCCTCACTGACCCACCAATTGCAGGCATCTCAGTGTTTCTAGCTGTTAGCTGGATAGCAGAGGTGTGAGCTGTGAACTCAAGTTATAGGTTAGACATTACCTGCCTTTTAGATATTAGTCCTACTTGCATGGGCATTTATCTCCCACATGATCATCCATCCTCCAGGAGCTTCAGCTAAGTTTTTAAACCTTCAGATAGAGCACAACAGTTACATTGGACATTTCTGATCAGATGTGGGTTATGTTTTGCCCCTTCATTTGACCATTGTTTTCTCTTTTCTTCACCAAAAGTCAAAGCAATTTGTGATATCACTGACCCTCAGAGTTTCCTTGGAAACTGGATTTTAATGTGAAATCAGACCAGGAGACACACATGTTACTCTGGCACTCAAATCTCTCACACTTAGCAAAATGACTAACTCATTTGGATAGGTGAGCATTTGCATAAGTGCTTATACACAGCCCACATTCAACAAGTGGCTGTATTTTCCTCATCCTAGTGGCCATTTCCATATTCCTGAACAGACTATAAAATTTAGCAGTAAGTGTTTAGACCCTGTATGCACAAGGAGCCATACATGCCTGTTGGAGAGTCTCTCTGCCTGAAGGTGAAATCTTTCATGACTCAACCTTTACTGAGTCAAAGGCCTGAAAATGCAGCACCTGTGTGTGGAAATAACTGTTGAGTATCTGCCTTTAGCCTTCTTATGAGAGATGATTTCTAGGACTTCTGTTCATCACAGGTTCTTGAGAATTTGACTGTAAAGAAACAGTTGATCTTTGGGTAGATCAACCTTAGTGGGAGGAGACAACAGGGTTTTGCTTGATATAGTGAAGGATATTTTAATAATAGGAATATTTTGAGGATGGAAAAGCTCCCTCACAAGCGGTTGTAGATGTCAATAACTGGATGAATCCATGCAATTATATCCAAGTGTGCTGTGTGGTGAATATAGAAAGGACATCAGAGGCTTGCTTTGCCAAGTGCTGCTAGCCAGTTATAGCAGTTTGTTAGAAATGTGATTTCCAGGCTCCACTGAGATTTAAGGAATCAGTTTAATTTTGGCAAGATCTCCAAGTGGTGTGTATGTTTTAGAACTTGAGAAGCCCTGTTCTCCAGCACTCCCTCTAATGGGCATGTCTGTCTAAGTGAATTGAGGTTACCAAGAGCATATGGCTACTTGTAGCCCCCAGCTCTGTCAATTGTTAGGTAGAGTAATGACATTCAAGTAGGGTTAGAGCTTATAGGAGTCTCCTTGACCCAGATGTGTTCATAACACAATGGGGTTAGAATGCATTTGTCTTTCCTGTCTGACACTGTCCACACTCTTGTCATCTAGGAAGGGTGCTGAAATTTACACTATAAGCTATTTTTTTGAACTTTGCCATTGAACAACTCTATGAAAATGGTAATATCTTAATTAGATGGGTAAAACCGTTATTAGCAATTAAGCTATTAATGTTAATTAGTGCATCAATTTACTATCAGAGAGCAAAACTATCATCTTTGTATCCCCACTATTTAGCATGTTGCCTGACAAATGTTATTATATACTTTATTCGCTATTTATAGTTTTTTGCAACTAAGAATTTGGGGTGATATAATCTAGTCAAATATGTTTTTCTGGAAGTAGAGTGCCTCAGACTTGGGATAATTCAAGAGATGAATGGGTATAAAGACTCTACCTAGAAGAGTTTCTGACGATTCTGAAGGCCTAGGGACCTGGATCTGGTCAGGAATAGAGATAGGGTGTGATGGCAAGGCACCGAGGATTCACACTGCTGAGTTGCCACCTCCTCCACAAGATGCATATGGTGAGCTAAACGAGCCACACAGTGGGTGCCTCGGTTACTTTTTCACTGCTTCAATAGGGCACCACGACCAAGGCAACTGACTGAAGAAAGTTCATTGGGGCTTCAGAAGATCAGACCATGACCATCATAACTGGGAACATGATGGTGGTAGACAAGCAGGCATGGCTCTAGAGCACTAGCTGAGAGCTTACATCTAGATTCATAAATGTAAGGCAGGGAGAGATAAGAGGAAATAGCATGAATTTGGAAAACTCAAAGCCTACTTCCAGTAGCATACCTCATCCAACAAGACCACATCTCCTAATCTTTCCCAACCAATTCAACCAACTGGGACCAATTATTCCCACATGTGAGCCTGTGTGTGTGTGTGTGTGTGTGTGTGTGTGTGTGTGTGTGTGTGTGTGGTGTGTGTGTGTGTGTGAACCATTCTAATTTAAATTACCATAAAGGGCTGCTGATCCTTGTCAATTCAAGGGCTTGGATTATGAACCTGGCTTACACACTTAGGTGTAATATGACAAAATGCTCAAGATGGTAGGCTCTAGAGCAAAATTGGTCTTCGAATCTGATCATGTCTCTCCTTACCCATTAGTAGGGTTGAGCAGATTACTCAACTTCTTTCATTCTCGTTGTCTTTGCCTGTAAAGATGATGATATTGGTGGCACCAGCACAGTGGGCTGTAGCTAGGTTGCAGTGATGGAACACAATGTGCTTTACTCCGTGTCTTATGCAGATCAAATGACAAGCAAATGTTGTGCCTCAGAATTGTCATTGCTATTGTTTTCCTGTGGCGAGCTCCGTAAACTACTGAAACATGCATTTGGACATAGGCATATATTAATATCAGAATTTAACAGACCCTATTATTACTTTGTAGCATCACCCAAGGATTTCTTCTGCTCCAGCCTTCCTCTCTGATATGAGTGCTCTTGCTGCAGGATTCACTACTCTCCTTTCATACATGCAAATGGTTTCCTGGGAGACTTTCATTTGTACGCAGGCATGGCAGATCTATATGCCCATAAGAAAAGTTATTTCACTCAAGGTATTTCACTTAACCCTCGCTGACATACTGATAAATATATTCTTTGTTGCAATGCTGAGAAAGTAGAACAAAATTCTAAACAGGGAGCCAAGCTCAAATCGTCTCACATTTAAACAATCTTCCATGAGCTGGGTACGAATCCTAGAGATGAGGGTGACTCATAGTACAGAAAAATAAGTGACATTTTTCAGGAGGTTGGCTTGTTTCATAGGGAGGCAGTAACATCCAGTTGTCACTTTGTATGCTACTGTCCTAGCATACATGAGAACTCTAAAGAGAGGGATTGTGAGTCTCTCAACTGTTCCTGAGAAATAGGAGCTCAGACACATACAAGTAGAGTCCATCATGTTAGGGTGGACCAAATGAGTGCACGAGCCTCTTTTTTCCATGACTCTCTCCGTCTGTTCTAGGCCCCCACCAAGGACATCATGTTCATTTCATTACCACACTTCCCCAGTGTCCTCTGTACTGTGTCTCAAGCAGGAACACAGTCCCATCAACAGGCATCACGAGGGACACTGTCTTGCTTGCCACCACTTTTAATCACTTACTGAGTTCGTACCATGAGACAAGTCCAAATGACTAAATTCCTGCTCTGGAGAAGTTTGGTAGCTGGAGGTGGCTACAGAAAGATAAAGAAATAACAGCTGTAGTTTGCCCTATGTGCTCCAACAGGAAATACAACAGGCACTGGAACATCCCAGAAAAAAGTAGACACTTTTAATGGTCCTTGCCAGCAAAACACAATAGCTCGATTCACATTTTACGGTAGAAGCTCATTGAGATGGACACTGTGGTCAAATGCGTCCATTGAATTGGGAGGTTCGTTTATGTAAGAGGTTGTGTTTCAGCAGTTCTAGGGGGAAAATGCCCTGTGAGCACCATTCCTAACAACGAGTGCTTACAAGAGAGTGTTTATGGGGGGGTGGAGTGGGGTGGGGGAATGGCTTCTTCAGAACCCAGCTTCTCTAAGCTGCAGACATGAAGGCTCCAGGAGGCAGAGATCTGGTTTAGTGTCTAGAAAGAATAGGTACCACCCTGCCTTTTCATAGGTCAGTCTCGGTGCTTCTTCCTTCATCTCACATTTATGTCTCAACCCACAGAAATCTGGCTTCGACACCCTATTTTTTTTTACTATCGTCTGCCGTGATCTCCCACTGAGAATCATCTCATGGAAGAATGTTAATAAACATTTTACTGAGGTTTTGGTAGCTATCCATGTTGTTACTCCCTCATTTTTTGGAACCTGTCCATGTGGATTTGGTGACAAAGCATTCTCTTTGTCACACTCCCATCCCCTCCCTCCCTCCGCCCATCCTTGGTTTCTTCAGCTAGGCCATTAAAGAGTTCTATCAGACTCACTTCTCCATTCTCTTATTTCTACGTTTATGTTTTGGGAACTCGTCTCCTTAACATTATTGACTATTTGGTTTAATGGCTATGACTAGGAGTTTCTCTCTCCCACCAAGTTCTGAACTAGTTGAGAAAAAAACCAAGTCAAACAGATATAAAACTATGGAGTTTATGAAGGGTAACATTGATTTATGTCCAACATGTCCACCAAGAATGTTTCATTTCATACCTTTTTTTTCTCTCAAATGCCCAATTCACTCAGCCACAGACTGATTAATCTGTCAGCTGTGGATGTTGTCTTTCTCTACAGATAGGACCTTCCAGAGAAGAGAACACACTTAGACTGTCAGCAGTTTTTGTAAGGTAACATGACAGAGCAGATGAGAGAAGGAAAGAGGGAAGGAAACAGGAAGCAAAGGAGATAGGGAGAATACACATGACTACAGATAATGAAATACTGCATGGATCCTGCCTAACAGAGAAACAAGGACTCCAGCACACCAGATAGTAGCCATTTTTTCCAGTCAAATGAATCTGTCTTATTCTTCCCTCTAGAGAGAATAGGTACCACCTTGACTTTTCACGGCATTTACTATATAGCATCCTCTCTCTCTTCCTCCTTCCCATTCCCCGCCCCTCTTTAACTGTGTATTTAGGAGATGCTTAGGGAAATGAGGTTAGCAAGACAAAGTTTTTATGTTAATACTCGTTCTAGGAAGGGGACCCATGTTATTATACAAAGCTAAAGGAATGAGAGAGAGAGAGAGAGAGAGAGAGAGAGAGAGAGAGAGAGAGAGAGCAGCTCCCTCAATTACTATCTATACTGAAAAATGTATCCTTAGCCAAAACCCCTCTGTGAACCACAGAAGTATATATTCAACTTCTTGACAGGATGTCTCAAATGCAATTGTAAGTCAGCTTGTCCTGAAGGCATGGCCTCACACGGAGTTTATACTGTGTGCCAGGGATCATATAGCAGCCCATGGTAGCTATAACATTAGAGCTCCCTGTTGGCTCTTTGAGGTAGATAGTGAGGGTCATGGGTGAAATCAAGTTGTAAAATGAGGACATGGGGCTAGACGGCAGTTTGACTCCACAACTGTTAGCAGCAGTGCTGTACTGACTTCCCAACCCAGAGCACAGCTGTTCTCTCCAGCTGCGCTGGAACTGAGTGCATCCCTTCTCAGTCACTGACATCATTAGCATCCAGGAATACAACAAGCACTCAAGATGCCAGTTTTTCAAATCCCTCACTATCACCAAATCCTGAAGATGGTATTAACTGGACCATTCCATGCTCATCGCCATCATCTAGATCTAAGGACTGAGCTCCTCTCTTTTGCCTGAATGATTACAGTGTTCTTCCACAACCAGGTCAGCTACCTTTCACCAGATTTTGCATCCAGTATGTAGAGTTGTCATGTGTATTCACTCATGCAGCATCCTGGTTAGAGATGAGCCAGTCAATAGAACCTTCAGTGTCTGAGGACCAGGACTCCTTCAGTCCTTTACCTTGTCTGCTTGGCTGGCCTATTTGGGCCCTGGCTCAGGCTACCTTATTTCATTTTCTGAAATATCCTGAAGAGGATCATGATCATCTCCTACCAGTGCCATGTCTTCTTCTGGGGCCTTTCAGTACTGGTTTATCCTTTGGTTCTCAGACAGAATCACTTCTTCCCAGGTAAGCCTTCTTTGTCCTCTCAAACCAGGCCAAATCTCCTATTTCTCCTCTCTCATCACATTGCATCTTTATCTGCAGGCAATTGTTAGCATTATGATTTGTTTGTTGTATGAATGATTATGTAATAGTTGTTTACCTTTCCTGGACCATAATAAATTCAGGAGACCAGAGACTTCATCTGGTGCTAATCTCTGGTTTATCTCAAGGGGCAAATTTAGTTGTAGAGATGTTTAGTAGATGCTAATAAGGTGTGTGTGTGTGTGTGTGTGTGTGTGTGTGTGTGTGTACCCATGACATGGGATGAAGGCAGAGGTTTGGGACAACTTAACATAGTTCTCTTCTCCCACCATGTGTGTCCTTGTGGATTGAGCTCAGATCTTCACATCTGGTGGGATACACCTTTATCCACTGAATGAACCATCTTGTGAGCTCTGGATACTATTCTAATGATGGGATGCTCACACCAGTTGGGTACTTTCTACCTGGCAGACAAAACACTGTCTTCAGTAGTTAATGCAAATTGTCATTCACTCTAACAACCACATGTGGAGATAGTTACTTTGCTTATCCCAATCATACAGTGAAGCAACTGAAGATGAGAGAGGCAGGAACCATGCCTGGAGATGCTAAATATCATAGCTAGATTTTAAATCCAGTCCTGTTTAGTTGTCTCTAATGGGCCCCTACTACTTCTACAGCACCAACTGCTGGCCCATTTGTCCAAAATGACCTAATTTTTATAGTATCATTCTGAGTGCAATTCATAGTTATTTAAATAAAAGTTTATCTCTGATTTCAGTAGTTTTATATTTCCATACTTATGTTTTCTTAATAAATAAGAGAGGACAAAGAAAATCTAGTTAACATGAGGCCAATAATCCAGAGCCCTGTTTAGAACAAGGAGGACTGAGATGTAGGTAGAGGCTGAGGAATCTAGAGCTCAGAAAAAAGACACTTAAAGTTAGATGAGAGGGCAGGGGGAGCCTTTCTTATTCCATCTCCCTAGCCCACAAGCTAGATGGGAATCTTCTTATGGGCCATGCAAAGTGGACAAAGAAGGTATAATAATTTCTGGAAGGGAAACACAGAGAAGTAATATTGAGGTTACCATGGTTACATAGAAGCATTGTTTTCATTTGAAATGTGGACCTAGAAGTTCCATGGTAGGTGTATATGGGGTCAGCTCAAGACTCTGATCTGTTGGAGAGTAATGAGCCAGGCCATCATTGGACCAGTCTTTAGATGCCTCCAAACTGGGCTAAATGATTTGTAGGTTTGTCATCCACTCCTCATGGCTGCTCAGTGCGATGAATACTCAGCATTTTTTACCAGGTAGGAAACATGGAGCCCTAAGGAAGAGACAGTACTTAAGGCCATAATAGCATATTGCTTTCTGACTTCTCTTGTTAGACTTATTGCCTATACTTGGCCACTGTGAGGATCATTTCTGACCCCATGTTGTAGGAAGATAGAATGTTCTTTAGTTCATATATGTATGCATACCTCCATTCTATGGTTGCTGAACGTCCCTGGAAACAGGCATAGAGGGAGACAGCAGAACTAGGTAGGTCCTAACCCCAGAACACAGAAATATAAGCAGGGACCACGGAACTAGCATGGGTTTCCTGTTTCCTAATGTTCCCAGTAGGTAGAAACATCATCACATTATAAATTGTAACCTGTTTCTACAAACATGCAGCATAGAGTAAGAAAACTAAAGGTAAGGGTGTCAGTAAAGGCGAGAAGCTGGACAGAATGAGGGCTCTACACAAGGTAAGAAATTCAAAGCTTGGGAACCTTCCCAAAGCAAGGGCCATGCATGGCGAAGGGGGCCTGCAAAGGGCAAAGGAATCATGGTTAGTTGTCTTCACGTGGCAAAGGGTCTGCAGAGAGCTGGCTCTTCCCATATTGCCCTTCAATATTGTGATGCTCAGAAAACAGATGCCTGGTATATAATTATGAGATGATGTTTTCAATCTGGATCTCATAGAACATCAAAGATCCTTCACACAAATGGGTCCTGTTGACCAACACAGAGGACTGCATTTGCAGCACATCTTTCTGCTTTCAGTGCCATGTTCTTCTAAAGCTAATGTCTATACCCAGGTCATCCACCTTTCATTTTGTGGCATCAGCTGCTTGACTACCCTGCCTTCTCTCCCTCTCTCCTTTCTCTGTGTCCTTGTGGACAGTGGAGACTTTTCTTTAAACTATCATTTAGAGTTTAGATTCTCTTCCACAAAATCTGTACCTCAGAGATAGCTGATGGAACATCATGGAGAATAAGCAGAAGGGGCCCTGTAGGTTCTGCCATTACAGTTCTTTGTACAGGGTTTCTCTCTGCCCCACATGCCATTAAGGACTTTATTCTTTCATTATTCTTCTACATTTTAGAGCATGGTGGTAGTATCTGCATACAGACCATACTGCTTCTTGCCCTGGCTACTATGAAAGCCATTGGCTTGCCATGAAGGAAGCATAAAAATGATCTTTCCAGCTTGGCTCTCTATGGACAGATGCCTTTAAGAGTCACAGGGGGCTGGGCAGTGGTGGCGCATGCTTTTAATCTCAGCACTTGGGAGGCAGAGGCAGGAGGATTTCTGAGTTAAAGGCCAATCTGGTCAACAGAATGAGCTCCAGGACAGCCAGGGCTACACAGAGAAACCCTGTCTCAAAACAAGCAAACAAACAAACAAACAAAGAGAATCACAGGGGACTTTTGACCTATCTGTGTATCTTTTTACAAGTTACCAGGAACATGAATTAACCACAAGGGAGGTTGATATTATCTGCAATAAAATATAGAATTTCAAGGAAAGCTTTATGGTAAATGTACTTGGATATTCAGATGGATAACCTTTGCAAAACAAGATCACTAGGAAGACAGAAAGCTAAGTGGCTACCTTAGCATAGCCAGCATCATAGAATCTTTGTGGCATGAGCCAACTGATAGGTAGATCATTGAAAGAGATTCTCTGGAGAAAGAATGGTATGGTTCTCCTGGGATTTCAGTAGCTTACTTGAGAGTGTCATAAAAAAAGCAAGCCTGGGTACTTCCTTACTCCTCAAAGCAATCTCCAGAAGGTAGGTGTGGCCCAAGCATACTGATTTTAGAGCTCCATCTGGCATATCATTATCACCAAGAGATAGAGATTTGGCTTAATAATGATTTGTTGTGAAAACAAAGTCTGAGAGAAGATTGGAATTTACCAGCTCAGGTTCAGCCAACATAGCACCAAAGAGAATGGCAGCCTGAAAACCACATACAGGTGGATAGAAACCTGCCATGTGCCTTCTATGAAGAAGCAGATCTATAGCACCCAAGCCACTAAAACTAGCATGCAAGACCAGCCTGTGCAAAGACTGACCTGACTTTTGGTTCATCTCTACCACTGGGTAGTAGTGAAGATGGGGATGGGATGATGCTAAAATCAAGATAGGGTACAAGAGAAAGAACATATCTGGTTGTGACATGGACTTCAACATTTTTCAGCTTTCTATCTGGAACATTCTGGTGCTGGACTATGATAGATGGCTGGCTGGGTACCAGATGAATTTTGAGACCATAGTTATCCAGAACAAGACCAGGGTTGGCTACAGACAGATGAATGGCAGGACAGAATTTGGTGGCTCCATTTACCAGAGGTGAAAACAAAGCCTTATCTGGAAAAGATGAAAAAATGACCCTGTGGGAACTCTGTATAGCAAGAGCATCACATTGGGGAGCCACAGACTCAGTCTAGGGCTAGACTATCAACCATAAATGAACATAGTACAATACATAATTTTAAACTATTTTCCGGCATACCTACCTGCGGAATTTACCATACCTTTGAATGTTGCATT
>JADRCD010227941.1:0-13539 GCA_019843815.1 Montemys delectorum
CCTCTCCTTGCCACAGATAGAAAGGTGGTCTGGCCAACCCATGGCTTTCTTTTCCACTGTTCTGTGTAAAACACATTCTTGTTTTTACTCACCAGACTTTTCCATAGACTGGAAGTACCTATGACTCATCCTGAGAGCATGTCACCTCCTGATGTGCCAAAGTAGTGTCTTCCGCATTTTCTCCCATCCCTTCCAGCGCGTGACTTCACAGACTCTGAAGGGAGCCGATGAGGTCATTGTTGGGATCTGCTAAAGAAAAAAGGCGGTATCTGTCCTCTGAGTGTTCTAGACACAGGCAGATCCTGTGTGCAGCCTGCTGTCTCCCAGAGTGACCCTGACCCTCTGGGAAGGGAACTCAGCCTTTGCTGTCGCCCAGGACTTTTTCTGCTCTCTCAGCAAAATAAACCTAGTTAATAAAACCAGAGAGGCGGAGCTGATAACAGTTAGGCAAGTGTGGTGTTCTCCGCACTTTAAGGGACACACTCGACATCAGAATGGTGTTTTCTTCTCTGTTTCAGAGAGAAGAAGCCACGGCAGCATAGTGGGGACCATGAGAACCTGATGAATGTGGTAAGCCTCGGGGTGTGTGTGTGTGTGTGTGTGTGTGTGTGTGTGTGTGTGTGTCTGTCTGTCTGTCTGTCTGTCTGAGTGAGTACACCTCTCTCCAAGCATGATGCTACTGGCTTTTGACACAGCTGAAGCTGGCGTGTGGACAGAAACGGATATTAGCTGTGGCTTTCTGTATGTGCGTGTACGGCTGGGAGCCTGGCTTGACCAGTGTTCAGGGGAGCTTGTGAAGCAAAAGTAGATTCTGGACAGCCTGAAAGATGAGATGCTACAGGGCTCCAGCCCGCTGTCTTCGTGTCCCCCCTGGTCTGAAAGGGCTGCCACAAGGAACAACTAGACAACTCCTAGAAGATTTCTTGTCTCTCTGCTCTGGAGAGCGGAGTCCAGCATTCAGTGTTGTCACGTGAGCTCCTTCCAGAGCTAGATCTGTTCCCAAGCTCGCTCGGCTCCTGGTGCACACCCAGTCCTTGCTGTCACCTTCCCACAGTCTGTCACATTCCCTTTTGAATGTGTGTCCCTAGGGCCAAGCTTCATAAAGATAGCAGCTATACCTCTGGGACTTCAGTCGTAACTAGGGCCACCGGAAATGGCCCTGCTGTCAGATAAGGTTAGACTGTGGCACTAGGGACTCAGATTTGGGCATACACTGGGGTAGAACTGCAGCTATTCATCAGGGCCTGGAGCCCACGGCATAGCTTGGCCTTGGTGCCTCCGCCGATCCTCAGCATTTGAAGAGATCCTCACGGACCCAACAGGAAGCCTGTACGCATTTAAACTCTGAGGGATCCTGTGTTATTTGCACCCAGCCGGCATGTTCAGAGCACGTGCATGAGGCACCAGGCTGCCTGAACCCCCACTTTCCAATACGCTTGTAGCCCAAGCAGACAGGAAGCTGCCAGGATTCCCAGCTCCTCCTGGACCTCAGGGCTCTCTTCCGTTGTCTGAGACCACCATCTCCACCTATCACAGCCACCCTGACGCTCAGCATCTCTCCTGCCCTGACTGATGTTCTCACCCTATTTTCACGTCTTATGTTGTCTCTAGTCCTTGCTCCCAGCCTCTCCGTTCTCTCCAGTGCTTGCTGGTGTGATGGGAGGGGTGGTGGACAGGCCCTGCCTTTTCTTTCTTGTGCTCCCACCTTCCTCAGTCAGGTGGGCAGGAAGTCGTGGCTGAACTCAACCAGGGCCTCCCTTCCTCCTAGAACAGGGCTTCTCGGGTATGACTAGACCTGGCAGCTCTACCTGGGCGCTGTAGGAAGCCAGTGTTCAGGGGTGGGGCCAAGCTTTGCAGGTCACTCCGATATGGGCACCAACATGAACGCCCATCATTCTTGACCTTCCATCCCTGTTATTCTGCCCGAGGACGGCAGCCTTTGTGAGCAGGGAGAGTACAGCAGGAAAGCAGAGAGGAGCACTGCCCCTTCACTCTCTTCTCCACATAGACTCTCCTCCACACACCTCCAGGACGCAACCGTGTCCACAGGATGCCTGCTGACAGCGCCAGTGAGGCCTGCACACAGCTGCCCACCTAGCTCCTGACTTCCTAGATCGTTCCCCAGTTGGCCGACTTGTTTCTCATAGGAGCTGAGGTGGGAAATAGTAGCTCAAACAGAGATGATAGAAGTTTGGCCGTGACACGTCACGCAGGAAGCCTTCCCTCAGTCCCCGTTTCTGTCCCCTTGAGGACACTGTTTCTCCAAGAGTAGCATCTGTATCTCAGGGTCCTGGCAAAGCGCAGTCACTTCGCAGCAGCAGATGTACGCAGGCCTCCCAGACACGTGAGCACTGCTATGCTATACATCAAGGGCTATTTACTATGTTATTATTTGATTTCCTGTCAGAGTCAGTAAGTTTGTAAAGCCAACTACCCAAGACTTCTGTACGGGTTACATCAGAATTTCCCTGTGATATCCTGAAACCTGGGTTGTGTCTTGAGCAGCAGAAGCCATGAACATGAAAAGGATAAGACCCAACATACTAGGAAAAAAAAAAAATACATCCAGAGGCAGCTAGTTTCTGCCCGCCCTTTGAGACCTACCTGTCGTGTGTTCCAGGCGGTCTGTCTACACAGCACCATCAATCACCCCCAGAGGAAACAAAACCAGCACATCCAAGTGCCTGTGCATCTTTTGAAAGTAGGAAAGGTTTGCCAAGCAATTTATTCAGTAGATGATCATTTTTAATAAAGCTCTGAAGTCGACTCGGAAGTGTACAACATGAAATGCTGTGTTCCTGTGAGGACACAGCGGCGACCTTTCGCTTGTTTGTTTGTTTGTTTGTTTGGCAGCACCTAGGCTTCAGGGACAGCATCGATCCCTGCTGGGCTCTGTTCTGACCCACGCAATAACCTGTGGTCTCCATTTGCCCTGAGCTAGGGAAGCCCACTGTACCCTGTAGCCCACCTGTGAGATGCGCTGCCTAGAGCCTTGGGAGACTCCCCGGGCCCTGAGAGTCCAGAACCACACTTAGGAGATAAGCTCGGCCGCTCTCCATTGGTGAGAAGGGTCCCCTCTCTCCACACTTGAGCGTGCCCGGTTATCCAAGGGGTTCAGTGTAACCGGTCTTGTTTTACCTAATTTAGTCAGTGGACTCTGGCACTTCTTTGACTGCTTTGATTTTCGGAGTGCCCTCTGGTGCCCAGCAGATTCTTACCAAAAGACGCGTTCGGATTTTTCAGCCTTCCGACAAGGAGATGTTCAGCCATTCAGCGACCAGCCTGACAACAGACGCGCTGGCCAGCAGCGAACAGAACGGGGTGCTCACCAATGGCGACAGTAAGTTCTACAGAGGAAGCCCGTGGGAGGACTAGGGTTTCAATAGGGTGCTCGGGGCGGTGATGATGACTCGGTGGCTGAGAGCCCCGCTGCTCTGCCCCAGGATTCCCAGCACCCACTTGGCAGCTCACAGCCTGTCCATAACTGCAGTTGCAGGGGAGCCAACACCCTCTTCAGGCCTCCACAGGGCACAGGCCTGCAAGTAACGCACAGATGCACATGCAGATGAACATTAGGGAATGTATCCTGCCCCAGTCGTTTGCATAATGACACCTAATCTGTCTGCTGGCTGCCTGCCTGCCAGGTGCCAGGAAACCCTCTTGGAGGGTGCTGTCATCCCTTTCACTGTGCCCACACACAGGTGGAACCATCCCCAGTATAAATGAGAGGACGCTAGCACAGGGCTACTGGATTAAATTACCACAGGCTAACGCCGCAGTGGCTGGAGTGACTCGCCGCTGTCAGGTCATGGTATGAGGTGTCTGCAAGCCCGCCTGCACCCCCCCCCCCCCCCCAGGGGCTGATGGAGAGTCACTTTGTTGCCTTCTGTACCTGCCTGCATCCCTTCATATGTTGCTTCTCCCAAATCTTTCACTGGCCTTCCTCTTTCATACTTTAGGACCCTGTAATCTCTTGTCTAACCATCCCAAGGTTAGCTGATTACACATGGGGGCTGGGGGGCGGGGGGGGGCACACCAGCACACACACAGAGTCACCGTGCAGTACAGCCTGTAGTTTCTGGAGACTAAGATGTAGACGTCTTTGGGAAACCAAATCCTTATCGCAGAGTCGTTAGTAACTTGCCTGACGTTTGTTATCACAGATTTTGAGAATCTGTAACTTGAAGCGGGGAGTGGGGGGGCAGTTCTAGGGCAGGCGCAGTGCTTTACACCGTGTACCCTGACTGCAGGCAGGGGTAGTTGCAACGGTCTCTTCCTGCTTTGCGTTCACCCAAGGCAGGGAAGGGAACTCAGGGGTCATCAGCCATGGCCCTGCAGGCACCAGTGCCTCTGTGTTCTGAGAACAGAGAGCTAGAGCCCCGCCCGCAGGAGCCACTCCTGCAGGAGAAGCTCGAAGGCTTAAGACTGGCTGCTAAATCCTGACGCTAGGGATGCGTTAGTATGACGCTAGGGATGCATTAGTATGTTTCTTTTTCTTGTCTTCTCCATAACAGATGAATGTCTTACCCTTCCATACAAGTATCTTCTCCATAACAGATTAATTTTTTACACTTCCAAACAAGTCTATAGAGTATTTTGCTCCCCCTGACTCCCCTCTCACCTCCACACACTCCTGCTAACCCCTCCCTCTTCCCAGATGTTCCTTCCTCCTGTTTTGGCTTTCTTGGTTTGTTGTTGTTATATGGGGGGGGGGGGTTGAGGGGAGGGTCATGAGCCACTCCCAGCTGACACGCTACCTCTTAATTTCTATCTAACTTCTACACAGTGAGATCCAATTCAGTATGAACGTGTTTTGATGTAGGCCCCCTGAGAGCAAGTCCCATTCCACTCGCAGATGGTTGACCAGTTCCCGGCACCAAGCCAACACTCAAAATCCTGTGTCCAACTGACAGATGTCGTGGTCACCACTTTTACAGGCAATCCAGGGATGTCCTGGCTGGACTCCTTCAGAGAGGAGGCAAGGATGTGAGGCTGAGGTGACGTACAAAGAGGGCACAGAGTTTCTGGGTCCTTTTGATGCTGGCCTAAGGGTCATCATCGGGCCTCAGCTTCTGTTGTGTCTGACAGAGGAAAGAGACTGGTGAAGTGGGGTGGCAGAGGGAAGAGCCTGCACCCCCCACCTAGGCAGAGACCAATTACAGTTAAGGTGAAGAGACGACACTCATGCCCCATTTGTTTAGAGGCTTGCAGTCTGGTCCCAGGAGTTATCAATTTTGTATGCTACACTGGGGGTAAAACCCAGGGCCTGTGTGTGAAGCAAGTACTCGTCCACTGAGTTATGGCCACAGCCCACCCTTTACTTTTTATTTTGAGATAGGTTCCCCAGCCTGGTCCTGAATTCAGTCTTCCTGTCTCTGCCGCTTTAAGCAGCCCCACCCTGCCCGAGCCCCACCCTGGTGTTACTTTTCACCTGGTACCTGTCAAGCCTTCTGGCTACATGGGTTTCAGCAGGAGTAACCCATAACGAAGGAAGCTTAAGTCAAAGCGTAGCCCACGACATTTATTAAATTTTGTACTGGGGCCGGGCGGTGGTGGAGCACGCCTTTAATCCTAGCACCTGGGAGGCAGAGGCAGGCGGATTTCTGAGTTCAAGGCCAGCCTGGTCTACAGAGTGAGTTCCAGGACAGCCAGGGCAACACAGAGAAACCCTGTCTCAGAAAAAAATAATAATAATAATTGTACTGGGAATGGTACCGTGACTAGGTTCCCTTTCAATGTGATGGAAATAAGAATGTGCATTGGCACTGAAGGCTGCAGCTGAGCACCAGGTAAAACCAGGTTTGTCGGGGCGACATAGTGGTCCGTGTGCTGGTTGTTAGGGGTGATCTTCCCCTTCAGTTCTTTCAGAAGACAGTACGCTGACCGGCATGCAGCACTATGAGGAAGTCCAGACCTCAGCTTCAGATCTGCTGGACTCCCAGGACAGCACAGGGAAGGCTAAGTGCCACCAGAGCCGCGAGCTGCCCAGGATCCCACCCGAGAACGCCGTGGGCGAGATGCTCACCGCCAGGGCTGCCGACGCAGAACCGGGGCCTGGAGTGGAGGGG
Organism: Montemys delectorum; assembly: GCA_019843815.1. Lineage (NCBI taxonomy): Eukaryota > Metazoa > Chordata > Mammalia > Rodentia > Muridae > Montemys > Montemys delectorum. The sequence continues at coordinate 6,069 of JADRCD010227941.1, forward strand.
CCCTATGAGGTGCTCAAGGATAGCTCCTCCCAGGAGAACATGGTGGAGGACTGCCTGTACGAGACAGTGAAGGAAATCAAGGAGGTGGCAGACAAAGGCCAGGGCGGCAAGTCCAAGTCCACCCCTGCCTTGAAGGAGCTTCAGGGGACCCACTCAGAGGGCAAGACCGACTTTGCCGAATACGCCTCTGTGGACAGAAACAAGAAGTGCCGCCACAACAGCACGAATGCAGAGAGCATTCTGGGAACTTCCAGCGACCTGGACGAGGAAACCCCACCTCCTGTCCCAGTTAAACTTCTGGATGAGAATGCCAACCTTCCACAGAAGGGAGAAGGAGAGGCAGAAGAGCAAGCTCCAGAGGGAACCAGTGCACACAGCAAGGTGGGCTTTGGTCATGATGAGGTTACCAGTGTAGAAGTATGCATAGTTTATATAAAAATGCTAGCATCAGCTGTGCTTGGATTTTCACCCTCTGAGCCTCACTGAAAGATTTATGTTTATAAAGCCTTTCTCAGCTTCTCGTTTAGATAGTTTCCAGATTGTAGATTATCTGTCTAGTTAGACTGGTATTGTTGGCCTCATTTTGAGGACTAAGACCTGAATAGGCAAGATTCCTTACCAGTTGTCTTCCCTCTTTTCCTCGGGCAGCGTGGTAACCCCGAGCCTGTGAGCGCCCCACACTGAAAGCATGGCGGCCTTTTACAGAGAGTCTGGACGTGCAGGGGTCCCTGCTTGCCACTTACTGTGTATAGTTCCCTGGACACCAGCTAACGGGTCTCACTCTTCACACGTTCCTAAGCAATATTTTTAAGTCATTTCTAAGAGGCTAGTCAGCAGAGGGTCTGAACGGCATCAAGAGTCCACAGTCTTCGGTGCACGTGCCTTACAGAGCCTGAGCCACGGGGAGCCTCACACGCGGATGGCGGCCAGATGGTCCTCACGGATTAACTAAGCCCGCACTGCTTGCAAAATCGCCTTCCAGCCATAGCTTCCCCTCAGGCCTTTGCAGGGAGGGCCAGCAGAGGCAGCGACAGTAGTCCTGATGGGCAGCCCTCCTGTGGCTGCCCTGCTTATATTATGACGCCATTCTTTGCACTATTCTGAGTTTGTTTCAACTTTTAACATTATCTGTGAAATCAGCTATTGATTGCAAGCACCGTAAAAGTATCTATCTGTAAGCATGTCCATGAAGTGCAGAAGTTTCTACCCTTCATATAACCAAAGCCAGTGTAAGTTTGCACGGCCTAAACTAGCTCAAGCTTTTTTTATTGGCAAACATTTGGGAGATTAAAAAGGTTAGATGTTAGCAAGCAGTTCTCCAGGTCTCACATTAAAAGCTAGAAATACACATCTAAATTATCCCTTCACATCATAAAAGCAAGTCACCTTCTTTCATGGAAGTGATCCCAATTTTATGTGAATTAAGAATTTCAAATGTTTAAATGTCTATCAAGACAGAAGATTTTATTGAGCATCTACTGCATGCCATGTGTCCTTCTCGATCTTAGTTAGTACACCAGTGAGCAAACATAAGTTAATGAAAATCCCAGGTCATGTGGAACTTCAGCTTTAAACTATCATACAGTTTAAAGGAGATTAGGAGTAAGTGAGAGTGGGGTACACCTTGGACAGAGTTGCTAGCTGCTATCTCAGTGTGAAGGTAATCCTAAGCAGAGTTACGGGGTGACTAAGAAATGTGCTCTTTGGGACACTGCAGTTGGATCACTTGGAAGCCCCTAAGTCCTACCATGGCTGGTTACAGAGGGAGGACTGAGACAGGGAATAGCAATGGACAAAGATGAGAGCAGTTGGCAGACAGGTGCCTGGATAGGAACTTAGAGAGCCTAGGCTCCTAGTCGGAATTAAGTAGAATAACACAATATAACCTATGCTTTGAGAGTTTCCCCTGCTCTAATAACCAGAGCTAGAGGGGCCATGGTCAGGACAGAGGCGGTGGAAGTGATGAGAAGAGCTAGCTATAGCCAAGAGCTCGGCTGGTGGCCATGTACTGCTGGTGGGCACAGGAAACCATCAGGAATCCAGCTAGAATATCACACACTAGCAGAAGCTGGGGCAAAGCTGAGCCTCTGTGTCTGTGACGTGCCATTAGAGAGCAGGACTCGTCCCAGTGTTGACGATGCTCAGGTCAGCTGGGAAATGAATGACTGGTCTAAAAGGGAAGGCTGGGACTACATTCATATGGTTTCAAACCAGTAGCAGAAACGTGGTATTTAAGCATACAGGGTTAGATGAGTGTCTATTAGGGCCCGAAGAGCCCCAGGAATGGGTCTCTGGGGACGGGGGAATAGCAGGAGAGACCAAAATAGGGACAAAAACCAGGAAAGGGAGCAGGGTTGCTGAAGACCAGGTAAAGGAAGTGTGGGGAGCAAGGGCTGACCTCGGGTCACACAGGACAAGCCATCATCCTGAGGGGCCAGGATGAAGAGTTCCTTCAAGCTTGTGAAGGTAGGAACTCAGCTGGGATGGGTGCAAAGGATGTGAAGAGGAGAGTGATCTGAGACTTTGCTGTGCCACAGTGAGGAGAAGACAGAGCTAGAAATCCAGTTGAGCTTATTTGAGCGCAGTGCCTGGCAAGCAAGTCCGATGGTAACCAAGAAGGGACTGAAGGACACTGGGGACAGGGTAGAGCCCCGAGAGATGTATTTATCTCTTTAGGTTTTCTCAGAGAACTCAGAAACGAGGCTATCAGCCGGTGTGTACCGAGTAGATGGGCTGGGGAGGAAAACGGAGAGACAGCAGAGGAGGAAATGAAGGGGGAAAGGTAAAAGATAGTTGCATCACAACTAAGTGTTGGAATTAGAGGAAGGAGATGAATGAAGAAAGCTGGCATGGTGAAGACAGAGAAGGACAGAGAGGAAGTTGAGGCCTGGGGCAGTGAAGGACTCTGGGAGACAGAGAAGCATCTGCCAGTGTGGGAGAGAGATGGTTTGCGTGGATGTTTTTTGTCGGAATCAAGAATTAAGGTCAGAAATATGGTAGAGATAGTTAATAAACCAGGGCCCAAATCCCAGAAGAACCAGGAACCAAAATCACCAAGAAACAGGTCAAGGGAAGACTGTGCTGTGGGGTTCTTCCTGGTGATACTGCAGACTGTCGAATGTAAAGGCTGGCATGCCGTGTAGAACTACTGATCGGCCCTTCATCCGAGACTAACATATCAGAAGACCTCTATCTACCCTGCTGGGCAGCCAAGGTCATGGGAACAGCTGGGGCAGGAGACAGAGTTGCCTGTATCCTGGCGACATCATTTGAGAGCATTTGTGTAGACACGGACATAAGTGCTAGGTTAAACTATTGGCTTCAAACTGTTTTACTTTGGTTTGTTTTACTTTCTGACAGAGATTTAGTTCCTTGTCATACAAGTCTCGGGAAGAAGACCCGACTCTTACAGAAGAGGAGGTAAATTTCAATTCTTTTCAAATAACTAAAAAACTCTGTTAGAAATGGAGACATTGCGGGCTGGAGAGGCGGTTTGGCTGTTAAGGGGATGTGCTGCGCTTGCACAGAAGTTCGGTTGCCAGAACCTAGCTGGGCTGGACAGCTCCCAACCAGCTGTCTCACCAGCTCCAGAGGAATCCCTTGCCTCTGCAGTGCACAGGTATCTGCGCTTGCGTGCACACACAACTTTAAAAATAAAAGTTAAAAAAAAAAATGGAAGCTAAGTCTGTAATCCCAGTTGTCATAAACCCAGTCTAGTAGTAAACAGCTACATCTGTCCCATGGTAAGCAGAGGCGGGAGGATCAAGAGTTTAAGGCCGGCCCTGGTTATATTAGGCTAGCCTTGGCTACATAAGACTTGAAGCGCCATTACTGAGGTATGTCAGGGCAGGAGCTTAAAGGCAGGGACTGGAGCAGAGGCCATGAAGTCCTGATATAAGGAAGCCTGTTTTCTTATATAATCCACTGGCACTTGCCTAAGGGCTGCACCATCCACAGTGGGCTAGGCTCTCACTCACACACCAATCATTTATTTTAGAAATGGCCGAACAGAGGCCTTTTTTTGTTTTGTTTTGTTTTTGTTTTTCGAGACAGGGTTTCTCTGTGTAGCCCTGGCTGTCCTGGAACTCACTCTGTAGACCAGGCTGGCCTCGAACTCAGAAACCCGCCGGCCTCTGCCTCCCAAGCGCTGGGATTAAAGGCGTGCGCCACCACTGCTCAGCCAGAGACCCTTTTCAATTGAGGCTCTTCCTGTCAGACGGTTCCCCTTACACCAAGTGGAAAACAAAACAGCCTAACCTGCATCATGGTTATTCCCAAACCTAGCCTCAGGCCCGCCCCCACCCCCACCCCCACCCCGGGAAGGTGGAGAATGGGGAATGTTGATTTAGTTCAGTGAAGCTTAGACTGCACGACAAGACCCTGCCCACCGCCCTTCCCCACCCCACCAAAATTAGTGCTACTTCCCAAGAATCACGTCCTGTGATTGTTTCCCGGGTCTGAAGGATGAGACAGGCCCTCAAGGCCTGTGCTTGGATGCCAAGGCTAAGATAGTTGCCCATGCTGGGAAGGTATGTGACAGACAGGGACCACAAGAATGGCAGGGTGTAAGCAGAGTGAAGGACACTAGGCCGCAGGAAGGGCTGGCCCACCTGAACCGGAGGAAGAACTAGGGTAAGAAGAGAAACAGAAGGAGTGCTAGTCAACAGCTGGGCGGGCGGCTGCCGTAGAAGAAAATCATCAGTAGGCTGAGAAATTCCCAAAGTTGGGGTGGGTGGGAGACAGGAAATATCTGAGGAATGCTGGTCACCTTAGGAAAGATGAACCAGCTAAGGCTAACATCCCTTGCGGCAACTGGTGAGAGTGTCCAAGATGGGGAATGTCCAAGAACCAGGGTACAAATTCAAGAGACTTTTAGGGATACCTCCTAAGTGTTGAAGCTGTGATTTTTTTTTTTTTTTTTTTTTGACATGCGGTGTGCCAGGTTCAGACAGAGCACCAGGCACCTTCCCTGCTCCGCTGCACAGGGCTGGAGTGGAAGGCCCAGGGTGGGCCCTGCATGCCTGTGGAGACCCACACACGTAACAGGAGTGTTGCCTTGTACGGACATCTCTTGAGTGCAGTGCAGGAAGATGAAGCATCTCAGAGTTCCAGACGTAATTCCCACGGAGGAATTCCCCGCAGGCTCCTTTTCTCAGGGATAGGAACTTTCACTTACCTACTTCCCTGACTACACAGGGCAAAACCTGGGCGGCCTCTGGTACTTCACTATGCCAGGGACAGCCAGTGGCCAAGGCCCTTCGGAGGCCTCCCAACCTCTACTGTCTCACTTGCATCTCTGGGGCAGCCCCACTGGCTCAAGCACTGCTTCCTACGGAGTCCTCTGTGACTCTTTGACTCACACTAGTCCACGTTCTACAGCCACAACAGCTCCATCTTGTTCCCTCGAGAACGCCACAAAACTGGGTCTATAGAGAGTTAATCAAATGAGACTCCTCTACAGAAAGGAAGATGTCATTTAATTATTCTCTAGTAACATACAACTTGTATAGGGGCTGGGGCAAGTTCCTAAGTGCCAAGTGTATTTATTGCTTGTCACCAAGAAGGGGAGGAGGGAGTCACAGGTTGCAGGTGGCTTGTTCACGTCTCTCTGTTCCCTAGATCTCAGCAATGTATTCCTCCGTGAATAAGCCTGGACAATCGGCACACAAACCTGGACCATCTATGAAAGGGCCAGATTCTACCTGCCACTCCAAGCAGGGCCTCCCCCGGAGGCCATCATCTTCCTGTAATGACCTCTATGCCACTGTGAAAGACTTCGAGAAAACACCCAACAGCATCAGCACACTGCCCCCGGCAAGGAGACCCAGTGGGGAGCCAGAGCCTGACTATGAAGCCATACAGACTCTGAACAGAGAGGACGAGAAGGTCCCTCTGGAGATCAATGGCCACCTTGTCCCCAAGGAGAACGACTATGAGAGCATTGGGGACTTGCAACAAGGCAGAGATGTCACCAGGCTCTAGCAACTAGAAAAGGCTGTGATCAACAGCTCGGCTGTGGACAGGAGGTTGACATCCGTCTCACGCTGCTTTGGTGAGCCGAGATCTTCAAGTGCAGGCTCACACCTGTTTTCCAGTTTCCGGAACAGTAAGGTACAGACCTGCCTGCCTGGACAGCCACCCTCCAGTGCTCCCAAGAAACCCCTGGTCCCCCTGACCTCCACACGCCACAGAGGAAGGCCAGCTGCTGCGGGTGGTGGCCTAGAAGCCCCACCCACCAATGCTGAAATCCCACCTGCCTGGAATCCTGCCTGCTGGGGAAGAGCCAGATTTTCTTCCTCGCTCTCTTTTTCCCTCTGCTCCTTGTGCTAAAACACTGGCATTTCACCCCTGGAGGCCTCCCACGGGCGCTTCAACCCAAGGACGTCTCCCACTGGCCTGCACTGGCCTTCAGCTAAATGTTAGCAGGAGAGAAACTGGCTCCCATTAACCCACCCTCTTCCCAGACCTGCCTCTTAGTCCCTAGGAATCTGGCTGTGCAGGCTGTGAGCTGTGGGGTAGGGTGTTCCTGGGGTCTCTGAGGTCTTAGCTCCTCATTCGGACACTGCATCTGCAGTCTCCACAAGGTACCTGAGGTCACTTTAGATATTCTTGAATGTTTTATGTTCCAAACCTTCCCCAACAGTGTTTGAATTTTCATAACTACTGTGGTACTTCTGTATTTGTTCAAACCCAGCACTCTTCCTTCCAAGCAGAGCCTTAATGTTTCTGTGAGGATGGCAGCCATGGTGTCTAACCCCAAAGGGCTGCGGACATAACTTTGTGTTTCCAGTGATCTTTGCTGCCCACACGTGGGACTTTCCTGTAATCCGATGGTAATCTGAGTAAGATGTAAACATTTATTTTATTATATAAATTTATAAGATGTTTTACGTTTAATGCCTAATTTCTAGAAAGTGCCAGAAAATATATATTAACTATTTGGATTTTATGTACAATGATTTATACTCTCAATTTTAAAAAGATACCATAAAGCACATAAGCTAGATAATTATGAGCAGTTTTTATTCTTTTCTCTAATAAGTAACATAACATTGAAGATTTGTTAAGGCTCAACTTCTCAGACGGCACTAGGGGTTCTAGATCCAAAACACTGAGGCCACTGGTGGCAAAATGCAGTGTCACTGCTGAGGCTCAGTGTCATAACCAGAACAAAATCTGACTTGGGAATTCTGCAAGTATCAGACTCTCACTGATGCCTCTCGAAACCTCTAAGAACACCAGTGGGGTGTCTACTGTCCACATCTGCCGATGCAAGCTGCTGGGGTTTTTTGTTGCTTTCACATCTGAGTGGCTGAAGCAGCTCAGATTGAAAGTTCAATCATCTCTCTAGATCTTCCAAGGCCAGCATTGGAAACCGTGTCCACTTTTCATTTTAAAAGGAGCCTAGCTGAAGTGCAGGGTACAGAGAGAGAGAGAGAGAGAGAGAGAGAGAGAGAGAGAGAGAGAGAGA
>JADRCD010227942.1:4490-21095 GCA_019843815.1 Montemys delectorum
TGTGTGTGTGTGTGTGTGTGTGTGTGTGTGTGTGTGTGTGTGTGTATTGTGCATGAGGCATGTGTGTCTGCATGTGATATATGTTTGTTGGGGCAGGTATGCATGCCTATTTTCAAGGTGGAGGTTGACATCAGTTCATCCTCTACTGTTCCCACCTCCTTTTGGAGAAGAGGTCTCTCAGTAAACTTGGGGCTAGACTGGAGCACCATTGCTTCTCGGCCTTTTGGCTAAGATCAAGTGTAGACTGGAGCACCAATGAGATCCAGAGATTCTCCTATCTCAGTCCTTCTAGTACTAGGGTTATAGTGTAAGTAACAAACACCCTGCCAGGCTTCTAGGTAAGTTCCCATGCTTATACAGCAAGCATTTCTCAACTAGGCTGTTTCCCCAGCTCTTCTTTTAAGTTTCTGGAGTTTACTTCCTTTAGACACTTTTCAGTGGTGTTTAGATAGTCCTTATTTGGAATGCATTTTTCAATGGTGTTTCTTGGACTTAATGAAGACCACTAAATGTCAATGCTGGTATTTTAAGAATTACATTTTTAAGTATCATCTATCACTGTCAAAATTAGTTCTTGTTCTAGGAGGAAGTAAGGGCTCATCCATAAATCCACTTCCCATAGTTACTCTAGGCCTAGTGGTCAAAGATTCTCAGAGTTTGGGCACAACATTTAATGAAACCCTTCAACTGTAAATGCAGCGGTAAAGGGCTCTAGCTGCGGATCATTGGCAATTGCTAGGATAGTAGGCCCTCATCACCATAAATAATAACAGCAACAACAACTGAAAAATATGATTTAATACAGCACTGTGTGCTGAGGCTTCTTGCATTTACCTCTGCACCCTCTATAGTAACAACAACCTCCTTTGTGGCTGAAGCACGAAGGTGTTTCACCTTAGAGCCTGGGTGTTTGCACCAGGCCTGATGTCGTTGGCAGTAGAGATAGCTAGCCCAGACGGGTGGACCTGAGGTCCTTCTAGAAACTGCCAGTCACGGGTGCAGTTTCCCTTGAAGGGAGGTAAGGAACAGACACCCCCTTCCCTGATCTCATGTCTTCGTCATAGTATCTCCCTGAGGGCCTAAATGTCAGCTAAGCCCCTGGACTTTGCTTTGAGTCCAGACTTGATGTAGTAACCGTTCTATCCCATAGTTAGTTCTATATCCCATAGTGAGAGCGAAGCGTCCATACACAGCATGGGCAAATGTCTGGGGGAATATGTATTCATAGTCTTTGTTATATCTGATTCTGAGTCCAGAATTTAATGTTGAGACTGATTTTATGGGGTTCAAGAGATGTTTGCAGTTTGTAAACTCAACCTCCTGTCTCTTAGTTTGAGCTGAATCATCAAATAAACACAGGGGAGTTTTCCTGTCAGGAAATGCCTTCCAACAATGCAGATTGTGCTTTCTACTTTAAATCCCCAGCGCATCCCACAGAGCCTACACTCCTTGCCTCCGAGTACCATTAAGTAGTGTTATTTTCAATAACTGAGTTATTTTCAATAGACAGACTCAGATGCTCATAATTCAGACTATCTGTTTTTTTTATTATCTCTCTGACACAGCCCCGAGTCTCCAGGCTTCACCCAAAGATAAATGCTTATATGAGGCTTGCAATTATTCCTCCATCTACCAGCCCTTTATTTATGCTTGTATACAGAGTGCAGTATAATTTAAATCTGTCAAATGTTGCCAAAAGTCATTGTAAACCCATGAGGTAGATGGGAACAAGAGGATTCTGAGATTTGTTGCTGAGCCTCCATCTGGTTCACAGAAGTCACTGGCCTTCTGACTGAGTGGCTAGAGAGCCACCAACGCTAAGAGTGATGACTCACTTAAAAAAAGGTCAAATGACAAAGCTGTCCCTACAGAATATGTTTGAGCAGTTTAATAAACGACTCAAAATGAGAGTTCAGGGGACTTCCTTCCAGAGGGAGAAAGGCTTAGGGATTGAAATGTCATTTAAAAGACAGAAAAATCCCAGCAAATTAGTACCATGTCCCCAGAGAACATGTGTTTTGTGAGGGTCTGTTTCTGCATTATTCGCAGACACACTCTGAATTCTGCAGGTGAAGAATTCAAACTAAGATGGTCATTCCTTAGCGCCTGTGATAAGAGATGGGGTATTGCAGTAATTCCCAATAGCCAGACTGTGAACTTAACAGCCAGGAGACTACAGGTTTCTTTTAAACTCCACATCAGCTAATTCTTCCTCTTCTCTTTTCCTGTCACCTTGTTTGGCCTCTATGCTTTGACAGAGGACTTTGATTCCTTTGACATACCTCACTCATTTTCTATAATCTAGATGTTTCTACAGAGTTATTATGGCTCTTTTGATGGTATTAATTATGTAGACTTGCAGAGGCAGTTGAGGCTGTTTCTGGTTCTTCTGGGGAGGTTTAACTGGGAATGGAAGAGCTATCTTGACTGTGGGTGGCATCATCCTATAGGCTGGGTCACATTCTAAGTAGAAAAATATAATGGAAAAACATAGGTGTCCAAATTAGGTTTTTCTACACTGGCCAAAGACAACTTGGGGTAGATGGAGTTTATTAGCCTTTCAACTCCCAGATTACAGTCCATCACAGAGAGAATTCAGCGGGGGAAGATCAGGCAGGAACCTAGAGGTTGAAACTGATACAGAGGCCATGCAGACACACTGCTTTCTTTTACTTACAGCCTTGATCCCCATGGCTTGCTCATCCGGCTTCCTGATTGCTCCTAGGACTATCTCCCCAAAGGTGGCACCACCCACATCCATCACCAACCAAGAAAATTCCCCACAGATGTCTAAAGCCAATATAATGGAGATAATTTCCCACGTAAGACTTTCTCCTCCAGATGACTCCAACTGGTGTTGACAAAAGAGACAAAAACAAAATTGAAAAATCAAAACCAAAAAACCAATGAAACAAAAACACCCCAGCACATTCACTGAGCATTGGCATTCCCCTTTCTCTGCTTCCTTGTGTACTAGGGACTAACGGGTATGGCTGGGATCACCCCTGAGTTGGTAGTCCTATCAGAAAGCAGACTTAGCAAGCAAACCATGGGGATCAGGTCCGTAAGTAAAAGCGAGCCTTCCCACTGCCTTGTATTTACTGTGAAGCCTTCTCTGCCATGACGGCCTGTATCTCCTTGAACTCTGAGCCAAAGTACATACCAGTTAGGTTGTCTTTTGCCCAGGATTTGGTCATGGGTGGTAGGAAAAGTAAGTAAGACACAGTCTTTCTAAGTTTCTTGAGTTTGCCTTGCAGCTTCTGTTCTGGACCCCAACAACTCCTTAATCCCTTATTTTTAATCAAGCCCTATCACAATTGTTAGTTAATCTAGTTAGCTGCCTAATACTACAGCCTCCTCAAGACAGGGATCACTGGCTGTGCCGGATAGTTTATGCCAACTTGACCCAAGCTAAAGTCATCTGAGAGGAGGGAACCTCAATTGCGAAAATGCCTTCATATGTTCAGACTATAGACAAGCCAGTTGGGGCATTTTCTTAATTGGTGATTGATTGGGGGGGGGGGCCTAGCCCATTGTCGATGGGGTCATCTCTGGGCCATTGGTCCTGAGCATTTTAAAAAAGTAGACTGAGCAAGCCATGAGTAGCAAGCCAGTAAGCAGCACTCCTCTGCATCAGCTCCTGCCTCCAGATTCCTGTCCTGGTTTCCTTCAATTATGATCAGCAATATGGAAGTGTAAGCCAAATAAACCCTTTCCTCCCTAACTTGCTTTGGTTATGGTATAGCAATAGAAACCCTGGCTAAGATGTAGGTCACTTGACCTTGTAACTAGACCATGGTGCAACACACTGAGTAGATGGTCTGTAGAACACAAGAACAAAGCATAGGCTACCGAACAAAGGCTGCAGAATTACTGTTTCAATCCTACACACAAAAGATCTACCAAGTGATAGTAAATGGTCCCTTTTCTTTTAGCAACATCATTACGACTCAGCCACTTTCACATTGAGAACTCGATGTTACATTGACATAAGAACAATTTGCCTAGCTTCATGTTCCCATTGGCAAAATTTAAATTCAGACACAACTGGGAACATCTCACAGGAGCTAGGTAGCTGCAGAGTGTATGTTTTGATGTTTGGAAAACATGGCATGTAACTGCTCTGAAACTGTCATTTTCCACTAAGCCGGAAACATAATTATATTCCCGAATAGCAGATCAATAGTGCTGGGATAAAAGCAAAGATGAAACTGGTTTTTTTCTGTCTTTATGCTCTTGGCATCCAGTCTAACAAGCCTGAGTACTACTAAGAAACAAAAAGAGAAGAGCGGACTCTGGAGCCTTTTAAGCTCATTGCCACCCAATTATTGAGGAGAAGAGATATGGAGTAAAGGGTCTCCTGATAGCCTTGTTCTTAGTCTGCTACTAAGATGAAAGAGCCATGCACAATGGCCTGGAACACTATTAAAAGTTAAACATGACTATAAACTAGTGTGCTCTTAAATGAATCATATACAAGTTTCGATTGTTCCACCAACAGTCAGGTGACCAATAATGAGAGATTGGTAGGTAAGATCACATACAGTGGTAGTGTTAGTTACATGAATGATGAGAGATGAAGGACCTGAATTAACAATTAGGGCAGCTTTCTCAGATCTAAAGTGACATCAGAATGCCTTATATAAGTTTTATTTAGTTGCAAAACTATACAATGTGGTTCTAAATCATCCATTCTGCTTGGTGGGAAGTGATAGTCATCTTGGTTTTTTTGTTTTGTTTTGTTGTTTTGTTTCTTTTCTTTTTCTTTTTCTTTTTTCTTTTTTCCTTTTTGTTTGTTTGTTTTCAAGACAAAGTTTCTCTGTAACAGAGTCATGGCTGTCCTAGAACTTACTTTATAAACCAGGATCTCTCTCAGAAAGATCCACTTGTCTCTGCATCCAGAGTGCCTGGGTTAAAGGTGTGCACCACCATGCCCAGTGACTGTCATCGTGTTTAACTTATAAGGTTGGAGAAGATGTTCATATCCTTGCTGAAAAGAATGTTGTTTTACTTCTTGAATAACATTTAAATGCAACCTTGTCATTCATCCATATATTCATTCATTCATTCATTCATTCCAGAATGGCTCATTGGTTTCTGTATCATTCAGTCATGTATGTATTCATTCCAAGAATGATTCAATGGTTTCTGTATTTGTCACTCATTCTTTTATTTAATACACAAGAAGTTTGATGTTTTCTATTATGCACTATCCAATGGTACTAAGTGAACATGAAATATTCTCTGTTTATGAAGAGTCAAGTCTAACAACAGAAGCAGATATGAAATAGGATATATATAAGGAGATACATATTTCTGATAATCAACTTTCATACATATTTATGGTAGTCACTGTGGCAAAATACATGGGATGATAAGCTTATCCCTAAACAACCTTTCTTTTTGCAGTATGTTAAAAATAGATGTGGCATAAAAATGATCATTTCTTGCATGGAATCTACAGAGTTTCCTCTCATAATCCTTTAACCCTTCATATGATGGCCATGGACATGTTATTTCTCCTTTAGTATTGTGGTAAAATAAATGTAAATTAGACTTCCTTAGTAGTTTTAAAATGCACGTTCTAGTGGCATTAAATACGTTCCTACTGCTCTGCCACCATCACTACCATCCATCCTCAGAAATCTCTACCTTGTAAAACTGAAGCTAACTCCCTGCTTCCCCCTACTCCAGCACCTGGGAAAGACCATTCTACAATTTGCCTTTGTGAATTTGACTAAATATCTCATAGATGTGGGGGTATACTTTCATGACTGCATTATGCTCACAATTCATACATGTGGTATTATATGTCAGAATTTCCTTCCTCTATAGTGATGAAGAATATTCCATATAGTTTGATATCATACTTTGCTGATCAGTTCAGTTGGTCTGTGGTCAAAGTTGCTTCTATAATTAGTGTTATTTCCTTTTTAACTGACTCAACTACACACTCCCATCCATCTGCCAATAGATACTTTGTAAGCAGCCAGTATGTGAAAGTCTATGATACAAATAAATTGTTAACTGCTCTTAAAATTAGTGACTTTTAATATTGTGCTATTCTATTCTACAGCAAGTCAAAACTCCCAAGTTAGGCATTGTCTGAGCTGGTTTTATTTTGCATTTTATTTGAGTTGTTCAGAAACACTACAATGTTTGTAGAATTGAATTAGATAACACTACTTATCAAACAATTTCTCAGCATGAAAGTCAAATTCTGCTTCCCTCGGTGTGCTTTTATAAAATGGCTGAGGCAATGCAAATATAATTTCAAAAACATACACATGTTGTAGGGCATATCACATTTGCGTGACTCACTTATGTTTTTCCTTCCTTTTTATGGAAAGAGGAGGTGGAAAGAATGTGTTTAATAAGCAAATTTTCTCCTACTGAAATAATTCCATTACCCAACAAATAAAATTTACTGCAAAATTATACATGAGAAATTGTCAGGGAAGTGTTCACAATGGAAGCTTCACTGTGGGCATCTATCAGGAAGAAACGCTAGCTGCAAGCCCAATTTGCTTATACAATAACCACAAAAGCAGCATGCATTTCTAATAAGCAGTGTCACAGGGCTGCCACAAGCCATATTTTGGTTCATGAATGCAAATGCAGCCTATGTTTTCAAATGCAACAGCTTCTTCAAAACAGAAAGAACACTGTCTTAAACAATTTAGTGCATGAGGAGAGATTTTATTTCTGAGAGAAGAATGTGAGTCTTGGAATAAGCAACCATGAAAGGATAATAAGTCATTGTGGTGACTCCAGGGAATTTTATTTACTATGCAATTTTTCTTCTTTCTTGAAAATTCATATTCAAGGTATCCTTTGCTGAGACACTATTTCATACTCAAAAATCCATACCTGTTCCTTTCTGCAGTAAATGAGCATTTTCTGACGACATTTCTTTAAAAATGACTTTGAGTCAGAAGGCTGCTTTTCTGCTTGGTCACAAGTCCAGGGTTAGTTAACTCCCAAAACAGAATCTAGGATATGGAAATGAACTATGGCTTTATTTCTGGGTGACATCATCTTGGTGGTTTCCTCATATAGTAGTAAATTCATCGTCTTTTCCCTACAAAGTCTTTAGGATGCTCTGGTGGAAATGTGATAATACTGGGCTCTTCTCTCTTTGGATTTTCATCAGACTTTCAAATCAAGATACTGGCAGGACAGGTCAGTTGTATCGTGTTGGTCTTTGGTTTTTCTTCCTTTCGACGGGTCAGTGGAATAGGATCTCCTTAGCTAGCACTCGTATATAAAAAAAACATTCCCAATATAGCAACAAGAGTGAAAGGCAGACCTTAAATAATGAGCCACATTATTGATGCCAACATGCTTTCAAATGAGAAAATTATTATTTGTATAATGCTGTAGGGGTCGTCATTGTATACTCCCAGTTTAATTATTGAAAATCAGAAGAATCTTGAAAGGCCCCCAAGGTAAAGCTGAAGAGAAGGAATTATGATAGGGTTACCCTCATGGTTCACCTTTGGTCTATCACAGACTGTTGTCATCCTCACCTCTGCAGATTTCTGGAGATACTAGTCAACTACCTCATTGCTTGAGAGGATGAACCCTAAGGATTGGAAATGAGAAACAATTAATTGGAATTTTAAAAAGCGACATGTAGCACAATTTTATGAACATAGTATGATGTCAGTATACATATGCACCATATATAAAAGGAAAAATATAACATACAAGTGTAATTCTCTTAGTTCCTAGTTTTACTTCTGTCTGTATTCACTTAATTTTAAACAGTAAAAATAAAAAGTCTTAGAGGCAGGCGGATTTCTGAGTTCGAGGCCAGCCTGGTCTACAGAGTGAGTTCCAGGACAGCCAGGGCTATACAGAAAAACCCTGTCTCCAAAAACCAAAAAAAAAGTCTTGGGAGTCATAAAGTAGGGCTGTATCTTCCTGGGCAGGTGTAATTTCCACTGAAGCCCCGAGTCTGTGGAGGATGTGTTTTCTTTGCCTTGGCAACTGTCTTCCACTGCCTTTTTCCAATGCACTCAACAATTCTTCCAGTACTTTCTCCATCTCTGATCCTTTTATTAAATCCTCCATCAACATGCAAAGCTTTACATATCTAAAGCTTAAAGAGATTTTACTAAATGGAACAACAAATGCCCACCCCGTATACAATAGAAGAGTGGGGTTTCTATGGTTACTTCCAAAGCCAGTCTCCTGCTTATGTAAATTGTCTTCTTTGCAAACGTGAAAATAAACTGGCCCTAAAAACCAGCATCCCCCAAGGACTTCATTCAGAGCCAAATTTGCAACTGAATAAACCCTTGCCTCCTTTCTCCACTTCTCCACTTATCTCTGTCATTTTGTTTATATTTGAACATTCTCTTCTTCTCGTCTTAGTCTCCCTTGTGAACTGGCAGCATGGGTGTGACTGAATAATGACTACTGCAAGTCTGTCTTTATTTGATTGATTGTTGCCAGAGTCACTGACAGTTACTCTTTGCTGAGAAGTTGTAATAGGCAGGTGTTATGTACAGAATCAGCACTCCGGGGGCTGAGCATGTAAATAATGAAGAAGAAGAATATGGTCATCCAATAGGTGAATTAAGAGTATTAATTTCATTAAATGGACATCAGAGTCCTATCCTTTAACTTGTTCATTTGTATTTAGTAAATTGTTTCAATGTGTCTTTTAAGTAGTGTAGAAGAGAGGTTATCCTGGGCTTTGTGAGTGAAACTCTGTAAAAATATATGAAAAATCTGAAAGGCGACTTAATGAGGAGACTAGGCAAGCTAGATAAATAAGTAGGCTGACAAACTGACAGTGAGTCAATCGAGAATACATAAAGTAACTACAACTCGGTAAGAAAGTAGGGCAAATAGATTTAAGCCAAGCACATTACAAAGAGATGGTCAGCTGTACAACTTATATGGCAAGGTGCTAATCTCATTAGTGATTGGGGAACTACAAAATAGAAGCACAATTTGATACTGCTGTATACATGCCAGTATGCTTTAAAGAAGAAGAAGGAGAAATGGGAGAAGGGAGAGGAAGAGGAGGGGGAGGAGGAAGGGGAAGAGGAGGGGGAGGAGAAGTTGGAAGAGGAGTAGGGAGAGGAGGAGGAAGAGGAGGAGGAAGAAGAGGAGGAAGACGAGGAGGGAGAGGATGTTCTGTGACCCAGCAAACTTATTCATAAGTATATACCCTACTTATTGGCTTGCAATGGCCACCAAAACACATGCCCAAGAAAAATCAGAGTGTTAATTCTCACAGGCCTGAACCAGGACTTGCCCAACAGTCTGTCAAATACTGAATGGAGAAATAAATGAAGATATACCTATACAATGTTATACTATAGAGAAGTAAACATAAGTGCATTATTGATGCATCAAAGATGTCCACTTTGTTTGTTTGTGTGTGTGTGTGTGTAAAGTCAGAAAATTGTATGTAGTCAGCTCTCTCTTACCATGTATATCCTAAGGATCAAACCTGGGTCATCAAGCTTGGCACAAACAACACTACCCACTGAGCAGTTTTACCAGCTCACTGCTGGTACTTTTATAAACATTTCTCACCTGTATAATACTGTATGGAAACCACCAAGCTAAAGTGAAGATTGTAATTTGTGAAAACTCCATCACAAGCAAAGGAATCAAATGAAGTCAAGACAGACAACCACTGCATATATTACCAAACCCTGGGTAGCAAGACAAGGGAGCTTCTCTCCATTATGAAGTAACACTTTTAAAATATCAGAAATAGTTCTGTTTATCTCTATACAATCTTACATTATTACAAAATAATTGCGGAGTCAGTTTTAGCTGATATACCCATTCAATTCTGATATATTTGTAATTATTAGATATATAGTATTTTATGTTCTCTTAGTCTTCAAAAAAAAATGGAAAGGACTAACATGTATGAGAATTTTATTACTTCTTCTGGTACTGGTGAGTTCAGTGTTAAATACTTACCTTTAAAAAGTCATATTATCTTTGCACGAAAAGAGATAGCTTATCAGAGTTCTTAGCATCTTCCAGTCTTCCTGGAAGATTATATTGGAGAAGCTTATCAGAGACCACCCTGTAAGTTAAAAGACCTGGGCAGGCGTGTGACATAAAACAGGTGCCCAGAGCACTCAAAGGCACTTGGCAGAACTGACAGTGTTCTCATTGCTCCAGTCTCTTAGCTTTGAATATGCATATTGCAGAATACCCTTCTACTGCTGTTCAATCCTTAAATTCAGTCTTAAGAATTGTAGGAAGATTTCCTGATGGTATCTCAGATAGGAGCTGACTTCTCTCCCTCTTCACCTTGATTCGAGGTCTCTGTTAGAAACAACTCCATTTGCCTACAGTACAGCAGATTTGAAATTCAACAATTCTCAGCTACCTTTGCCAGCAAATCTGTCCTGGGAGTAATGACTTTGCTAAGTGAATTTGGAAATAAAAATAATCTGATTGATATGGGCTACTTTTCAACTTGTCTAGGATGCCAAAATAGATTTGCTTTAGAGGTAAAACACGATCCATCAGTTTGGAAAGAGACTGGCTGAGTCTATTAAAAGCTGATGTCCGAAGTGGCACTAACTAGGAGATCAAATGAGAGGATGCCAAAAGATGTCCTGAAACAGATATCCCACCACTAAGAGAGTGCTACTAAGTAAGACTGGCAGAAAATAACTTTATTTTTTTAGGCAGTGTTCCTTCAGATCTTCTAAGTAAGTGATTCTGAAGGGGAGATCCCTGGCCCAAAGATCCATATGTCTTGTTCTAGAATGCCTTAGATGAGGGTTTTAATAAATGATGGCTATGCATTCCTTATAGCTCAAGAGTCTGAATAAGCAAGACTGGGGATCAGCATGGTTGAACTCAAGCTTTCTAGTCCATAGATAACATCTCTTATTGTGTCTACTTGGAGCAGAGTGAACTGATAACTCTGGGACCTCCCTTTAAAAAAAAAATAGTAATACTATTCACAAGGGCTCTGATCTTATAATTTGTCTAATTGCCCTAGGCTCTAATTCCTAATATCATCACATTTGGACTTGAGTTTCAGTTTATAATAGTATTCATCCTCTGCTCTTAATTCTAACATCATACACCAGGTGTATGATGTTACAGTTCAGACCATACAACCCTTCATATGTCCTGATATAGTTACTTCTCTTTGGAATTGTTCCCCAGTCTACCTGTGTTCAGCCTTCTAACCAGCTCCCTATCTAATCATTGTCTTTTAGTATGTGGTTTTACCCTTTTGAGTCAGCTTTTTTTCCAATACTTGTTGATCACCATCACTGTTGGCAGAATGAGGTATAAAAATAAAGAACAGCAATTGCCTCCTATAAAGCCCATGTAGTTCTCTTCTCATTTGCTTCCTCAAACATCTAGTATTTTTCCCCTGTGAGTAGGTAAATAATTAGGATTCTGGGGTCAAAACATTATGACAGTCACAAAGTTCATGAACAAGGTCTTCTTGGCTAAGCAATTTAGCTGCTGGATGCCTCCTGATTCCTTCAAGCAAAAAGTAGACTATACTGCCAGCTGACACTAAGTTGTTGTGGGGTTTAGATGAGTGTACAGAGGAGGTGCTGAGTGGCGCCCAAATCACACCAGGACCTCTCTCTGTAGCTTTCTTCAATTATCCTTTTGCTGCTATGAGTAAATACCAGACAAGAAGTAATCTATTGAAGAAGGGCTTATTTTGTCTTACACTTTGAGAGGATACAGTCCGCCATGGAGTACAAGCATGACTGCTGGCCATCCATGGTGATAGCAATATGCAGAGGAGAGTCCTTACTTCCTCACACCAAGACAAAGCACGAAGCAAATGCAAGTGGACCTGGGCCATAAAACGTTAAGGCTTTCACCTCACAGAGGTGAAGCCGGGTGTATCTCTGCTGGTTTTTTATAAACTGGAATCCTGAAGAAGTAGACTCCAGTGTCAGTGAAGGAATAAATATGAGGGCAAGCAGGGGAAGAATGAAAGAATGCTTTCTTCCCCCATTGTCCTTATATTGGCGTCCAGCAGAAAGTATGGCCCAGATTAAAGGTCTCCCTGAATTAAAGGTGTGTGTTATCCTGCCTCAAGATCCAGATCAAGATATCACAAGATCAAAAGCCTATGTCCTCCAGCCTCAAGATTCAGACCAAAGGCATATTGCCTTCCTGCATCAAGGTCTGGATTCCAGATATGCCCTATATTTCTGGATTGGAGTTCATTCCAGTGATAGTCAACTTAACAACCTAGAATAGCCATCACACAAAGAATAGCTTGTCTCCTTATTTCTGAGCATGACAGTTGCAACATGTAGCAGAGGCTGTTGACTTCATGGTGGTCAGGAGAATGAGGAGGGTGCTGAGGGCTGGAAGGCATCTGCTTTAGTCTCTTGTTACCATATCAAAATCGTTGGCAAGAGAAACTCAATGAAGAAAGGGCTTATTTCGGCCTACAGTTCAACAAGATACATTGTGTCATGGCAGGGAAGGTATAGAAGCAGGAACAGAGGGCTCTAGATCATGTTTTGTTCAGAATCAGGAAGCAGAGTAAGACATGCTTGTGTTCAGCTTTCATTGTCTATTTTATTCAGTCCTAAGCCTCAAGCCATGCAATGCTACCACTCACGTTTAAGATGTGTCTTCCTCCTTCAATTAACCTAAACTAGACAACCCTTTTCAGATATTCCCAGTGATTTGTTTTATCTTGTCCTTCTTAGTTTGTTGTTGTTGTTGTTGACTTGACACAAACTAGTGTCACCTGGGAAGTGGGAATCTCAAGAGAAAAATGTCCCTACCATCCCTGTGAGGCCTTTTTTTTTTTTTTGATTAATGATTGATATGGGAGGGCCCAACCCACTGTGAATGGTACCACTTCCGGGCTGGTGTAAGCCTTCTAAGTAGTATAAGACAGAAGGCTCAAGTAAGCTATGAGGAGCAAGCCAGTAAATGGTGCTCTTCCATGTTTTCTGTTTCAGTTCTGGCTTCCAGATTCCTGCTCTGACTCTCTTTGATTATGGATTGTGATGTGGATGTATGAGCCAAATCAACCCTTCCACCCTCACCCCACCCCAAATTGTATTTGGTCATAATGTTTATCACAGTAATAGAAAACAATGTAAGACACATGGTGACTCTCAATCAAATTGACCATCAAAGAAAAATCATGTCTCTGGTGACTTCCTTCCTTCTGTTAGTTTTCACCTTCTGAAATTTCCAGACCTTCCAAAAATTGTGCTACCAATTGGAGACCAAGCTGTTATCCCAGTGAGCCTGCAGGAGTCATTTTTATTAAAAATATAACACCAGTTTCTCTCTGAGTCCTCTAATCCCACTTTCCCCCAAGAACCCTCCCGCTTTTTGCCACACACACTGCTCCCAGTAGCTATAGTCAGGAGGGTGGACCTTGAACAACATGTGTCCTTCCTTCAGCCTAAGACAAACTTGACTCACTGTCTGATACCAATCTCCTTTCCTTCTCCTACCAAAAATGAAATCCTCCTGGCTGATGTTCAGAAAATACAGCACTTTCCTTCAAACGTGGTTAAACTCTAGCTAACTCTTTCAAACCTTCCCCTCCCTAATGTCTTCTAATCTGAGAACCAATAGCAGTCATTCTTCTGTCTCCAGTGCTTGGAAACCGAATTATCCTTTAAGCCCAACTATGAAACAACCAACTTAATTAAATTTTGAGATAAGTGCTCATGAGGCATAATTGAGGGGGAAAAAAAAAACAGGAAAAGCTTGCTTTAGGAAATTCTAAGGGATTCTCAGTGGCAGTGGGACCATACATATTGAGATTCCATGGACTCCCAGTGTGCCTGCTATATGCCAGCCTGATTTTCTTGTATCTATGTTAGATATCTAATGGATAGTCCACATGTTTGATGGCTGAAGAAGTACTGAGGGGAGAATTAAAAGGATTATTCTAAATGCATCCATTTTAAATATTTGAATGCTGTTTAAGATCTTGTGTGACTCAAACAGAAGTCAACATTTTTCTTGCTTCCCAAAGCTCACTAGAAATATATTCTGAAACATATCATATTGCTGAGCTAGTAATTAGCCACATGTGTGTGGTTAACACCCTTACTAGGCCTCCTAGGTAAGTTACTTGCATTTTCTACACAGGAGGGAGTTTTGAAGGTCATGCAGACCAGCTTTTGGTTAAAGCATGAGTTCACACATAGTACCTTTTTTCTCAGTGACTTTTAGGGTCATTTTGGATATCAGCTTGCATTAGATCTATATGAAGCAATATTAAATAGTTGGAATATATTCTTACAGATGAAATGTAGTGATTCTCCAACATTTAACATTTGGTCCTGTTATACACCATGGTTTTGCCTCTCTCTCTCTGGCCACACTCCAGCTTTGACTCTCATTTTGACTCCTCTGTATGAAATCCTCTGGATGTTGTGATTTCATCCTGTACTGTCTAGTTTTGTGTGTCAACTTGACACAGGCTGCAGTTATCACAGAGAAGGGAGCTTCAGTTGGGGAAATGCCTCCATGAGACCCAGCTATGGGGCATTTTCTCAGTGATCAAGGGGGTAGAGCCCCTTGTGGGTGGTGATATCCCTGGACTGGAAGTCTTGGGTTCTATAATAGAACAGGCTGAGCAGGGAAAGCAAGCCAGCAAGGAACATCTCTCCATGACCTCTGCGACAGCTCCTGCTTCCTGACCTGCTTGAGTTCCAGTCCTGACTTCCTTTGTGATCAACAGCACTGTGGAAGTAAGCTAAATAAACCCTTTCCTCCCCAACTTGCATCTTGGTCATGATGTTTGTGCAGGAATAGAAACCCGGACTAAGACAAATTGGTACCAGGAGTGGGGTATTCCTGTGACAACCTGACCATGTTTTGGGGAGAACTGTGGAAGGACTTTGGAACTTTGAGCTAGAAGAGCAGTCACTGGCTGTTAAGAACTCTGTGGGATGTTCTGTAGGAGCTTGGAAGACCATGTTGAGAACAGTGCAGAGATAGAGGCTTGGCTTGTGAAATTTCAGAGGGAAGATTAAAGACTCTTATCAGGGCCATGTTGTTTTGATTGTGAAGATTCTGTGGTTCTGGTTAGCTGAGGCTGAAGTATCAGCTGTGATTAACAAGATACCAGAACTACTAAAGACAGAACTTTACATTACTGGGACTATTGATACTGGTTAGCTGGAGCTAAGAAATTAGCGGTGATTAAGAAGAGACCAGCATCATTGAGGTAACATCTTCTGGGAAGTGTTTTCTGAGAGCACAAAGAGGTTGTGTTCCAGAGATAGCCAAGGTTGTACCTTGAGCTGCAGCAGGACTTGGTAACGTGTAAGAGTCACCCAGGTGGTACTGGTTTTGATAGCATGAAGGGGTCATAAGGAGCAGCTGAGGCTCAGCACAGTGAGAGGCCATGGAAGGCCCATTGGTGAAGGTGCAGCCTCAGTTTGCAATTGATGGCCTAGGACTGAAGGTGTCATGCAAAGGAGTTGAGGCTTGGTACCGTAAAGACAATCTATGAGAGGCTATTGGTAAAGCCTAGTTACAGCATTGTTTTGGGAATGCCAGTTCCAAGCAATGACCACCAAGGACAGCAGCAGCAGTGGAGTACAGGCATCTGGAGCCCAGAAGACAAGATGCGTGCTACAAAAGGCAGAGCTGGAGAAGTGACCAAAGTCCTTAGAGGAGCCCAGAAGATCGTGGGTTGGATCCCAGATATTGGTTTTTGCTTTTGATTGTGACTGTGCCCTGATATTTTTCCCTCTTGAAGGAAGAATGTATTTTAGTGGAGCCCACAAGTTAAGAGACTTTGAATTTTAAAAGATATTGGACATTTTAAATTGATTGAACTTTTAATATGTAAAGACTGTGGGACTTTAGATCTTGGGGATGAATAAGAACATAAGGGTTGAGGCTTAATAGTGATGTGTTTGTGTGTCAAGTTGACAAGGGGTCAATTGTACTGGCTAGTTTTGTGTGTCAACTTGACACAGGCTGGAGTTATCACAGAGAAGGGAGTTTCAGTTGGGGAAGTGCCTCCATGAGATCCAGCTGTGGGGCATTTTCTCAATTAGTGACCAAGTGGGTAGGGCCCCTTGTGGGTGGTGCCATCCCTGGGCTGGAAGTCTTGAGTTCTATAAGAGAGCAGGCTGAGCAAGCCAGGGGAAGCAAGCCAGTAAGGAACATCCCTCCATGGCCTCTGCATCAGCTCCTGCTTCCTGACCTGCTTGAGTTCCAGTCCTGACTTCCTTTGTAATCAACAACACGGTAGAAGTAAGCTAAATAAACCCTTTTCTCCCCAACTTGCTTCTTGGTCATGATGTTAGTGCAGGAATAGAAACCCCGACTAAGACACATCCTTTGTTTTCCCTGGATTATGAATTAACTGCCTCTGGCTATACACCCAGGAAGGAAGTACCAAAGCTGTTGGCTTTACATCTGGACTGTGTTAGCTCTTAGGTGAATCAGTGACATTGTACATATCAGGTCAGCTGTTAGTTTTCCAGGTAGAGGGAATTCATGCCTGTGGGTCAGCCAGTGACATATCTTAGACCCTTGGTGATTAAATGCACCAAGCTGGAAGCTATGCCTCTGTAGTGCCAAAAAAAAAAAAAAAAAAAAAAAAAAAAAAAAAAAAAAAAAAAAAAA
>JADRCD010227943.1:0-16397 GCA_019843815.1 Montemys delectorum
AACAATGCCGGTACTTCTTTAGGATGGCAAACTCAAGCACGCCCTGAAAGGGACCTCCCAGACTCCTCCCCAGACAAGGATCGTGCCTGTGTCACTCATCTGCTTGTCCTGCATCCCCTGGTTGGATGAACTCTTTTCCCACCATGGTAACCCAGGCTAGACCTCTTCTTTTGTTCTAGCTGAACCTTGCAGCTCAAGAAGCAGCATCTCACATACATTTCACAGTCTCTGTTTCAGTGTATCTTCCAAAGAGGACAGTACGTGTTTTAGTCAGGGTTTCTATTCCTGCACAAACATCATGACCAAGAAGCAAGTTGTGGAGGAAAGGGTTTATTCAGCTTACTTCCACATGGCTGTTGATCACCAGAGGAAGTCAGGACTGGAACTCAAGCAGGTCAGGAAGCAGGAGCTGATGCAGAGGCCATGGAGGGATGTTCCTTGCTGGCTTGCTTCCCCTGGCTTGCTCAGCCTGTTCTCTTATAGAACTCAAGACTCTAGCCTAGAGATGGCACCACCCACAAGGGGCCCTACCCCCTTGATCACTAATTGAGAAAATGCCCCACAGCTGGATCTCATGGAGGCACTTCCCCAACTGAAGCTCCCTTCTCTGTGGTAACTCCAGCCTGTGTCAAGTTGACACACAAAACCAGCCAGTATAGTATGTAAGGATGGATATTCGGTAAGTGGAGGAAGAAGAGGATGGAGAATTTATCTAGGTTCCAATCATTTTGGTCCAGATAAAGTTGACATTCTCCTGACTTCCCAAACGTGACAACTGTTCCCACCAAACCTCTCCAGGTTTGAAGCACTATTTAGAATAAAGGAAGAAGGCGCATGAACATCTTCCCCACTGTTCAGCATGGTGCCCCAGACCTGTCTCACGGACTCCAGATCCATCTGTCCAATTGGCTCTTAGCAGCTCCATGAACTTTCTGTTGATCCCTGTTCTCCTGGCTGCCACGAGGGAGGTGGTTTTTCTCTGGGGCCCTAGCAGAGATCTGGCACTCTTGGGAAATTCTCAGTGGGGACACATGTCCCTTTGAGCTCTGGTGAAAGCTCTTTTGCATTGTCTCCTGCTGTGTAAGTGACTCTGCTGTCACACGTAAGTGTGGCGAAGTCGCCAGCCTGTGTTGAGTGTACACTTCTTGGTTTGGTGGTTTTGATGCAGACAGGCTCCTCCTTGGGAAGGCCTGGGAACTGGGAAGAAAAATGAAATGTTAAGCTTGACAAGGCACTGTAATTAGGTTGTTTCTCTTTAAAAAATACTTATATCTGATTATTAGAGGACAACTCATTTGTCATAACAAATTTGCAACACACAAAAAAGACATAAAAAAATTAGTCTGCCATCTTTCTATCCAGAAATAATTAGTGTGGCTGTTCTGGTACCTACCCTCTTGTGTTTTCTTTCCTTTTATGAGCTGGCCATATATTTTTATGGGAGTTGTATTGTGCTTAATATTTTATAATCCTCTTCTATATTTAACAATCAATCAAGACCACTTTCCCATGTCACTGAAAGTTCTTTCATGGTTTCCAACATCAATTTAAATGACTTCATAATATTAATTAAAACTGATACATTACTCTGGCTGGTGATTGGACATCAATGTTTTTTCATTCTTTGGGGATTCTCTGCTGAAGTTCTCTGCTGAGTTTTAGATCCTCCATCCTCTCTAATTGCACATAAATGTTCATGTGCCACAGACTTTTATGAAGAGGCAGACCATAGCTTCTACCAGACACACAAAGGCTTAATGGTTGGCCAGCCAACATGGATAACGCATTTGCTAAGTTTGAATTCATAGAAAAGATATGTTGGGGTTTGAATGATCTGTACATATTTGGGGGGAGGGTGTTGATGCTATTTCCAGTTAGCCATCTCAGGGCCCTGGAGTGTTTATATTACTACCAGAAGTAGCAAAGGTGTCTTGATTCCCCGGCCGCAGGTCTTGATTCCCTGTCCTGTGGCCACCTGTTTAACCATGACCAACACTGGATATTTCCTGTTTTGAAATTTACCATGAAGCTATTCCTGTCTGTAACATCTCTTTGCTTCTAGCCCTTCCCTTGCCAGCATGGTGGAGTAAGTGCTGTTGTATGAGTCAGGTTCAGGGAGATGCTGTCAAGGATCGTGAGGTCCAGCTTTAGAGCACTTTGATGCTAGAAACACGCATCCGTGCCTGAGGCCACTTCCATTGCTCAGTTGTGCTTCCACTGGCTCTGCTACTTTGCATAAACTGCCTCAGTTTCTTCATTTGCAGAGTCGGGATCTCATAATAATAATAATGTCCATGTGTTCCCTGAGAACCAGTGAGCAAGTCGTGCTTGCCCACAGGACTGAAGGCTATGGCTGGCATATTGGCTTGTTGACATTCTGACTCCACTGTGATTGTGTTGGGAGGGTGTGAGGTCACGAGAGAGCTCTGCTCTTCTGAGGAGGAATGATGTTGATTATTTCTGTACCATCTATATCATCCATCAAACAGAAGACTCAAATGAAAATGGGCAAAATCAGAGTCCTTAGTTAATTGGATAATTTTGTCTTTTTTCCCCCTTGAGGTCACCTTCTATATTTATCTTTGCCTGGTGAGGTTTTTAGTTTGTTTATATTTTTGTATGCACGTATGCATTCGTATGTGTAACCTGTGAGAGTGCATGCTTGTGTTTGTGCGTACATGAATGTCGGTGAGTAGGCACTCGGGTGTGCCTGTGGCAGCCAGAGGTCAGCATTGGCTATCTTCTTGAATTACTTTATTTTTGAGACAGCATCTGTCCCTGAAGCTAGAACTCACCGATTGACAGACTGTCTGGCCAGCAAGCTCCAGGGACCCTCCTGTCCCTCCTATTCTCAGTATAGGGTCACAGATGCAAGCTGCTCGTGCCCGGCTTTCACAGGTGGAGGGGTCAGAGTCCACATTCTTAGCTTTACACTTTACTGACTGAGCCATCTCCCTGGACCCTTTCTTCTCTTGTTGAGTTGGTTCATTGATAATTTCACCCGTGTACATCATGCACTCTGATTACACTCATCCTCACTCTTTTTTTTTTAAACTTCCTCTTTTCCCTACAATATCCCCTTCTAATTTTTATTTCTTTTGCTTTGTGGCCCATTAGGTGTGAACTGGAGCTATGCATTGGAGCTTAGTGGGACCCGCAGTGCGCAGCCCTGGCAATTCTGCTTACCAGAATTCTCTTGGTAGGCAGTGGTTCAGCAGTAGTGGGTAGGACCCATGAACCCTTCCCCTGATCCCTGGATTATTATTGACAGGGCCAGCTAGTACACAAAAACCCCAGTGGCTATGAGTTCATGAGTGCCTTGGTTGTGTTGTATGTAGAGGTGCTTCACAGTCTTTCCTGCCTCCCAGTTCTTACATTCTTTCCACCTCTTCTTCTGCAGTATTCTCTGAGCCTTAGAGTGGGTGTTATAATTGTTTTGCTTAGCATTACCCTGTCACGCATTCTCAGCATCGTGGGTATTCACTACCACAGACTTAGAGACGCTTCTCTGATTAAGGCTAAAAGTAGCCGTTATTGGGTCCGTGTTGAGCCGAGGAAACCATTTAGAGCAGCTGAGTACCAGTTTTCTTTTCTTCTTAGTGTATGTATATGAAGTATGTATGTGTGTACACGGTGTGTGAGTACATGTAAGTGCAGGCTGCAGCCAAACATTGATGTTTGGCAGCCTTTGTTAGTCATTTTCAACCTTATTCTGTGAAGTTGGGTCTTTTGGTTGAACCCAGAACTCAATGATATAACTAGTCTAGTTAGCCAGCCTGCTGTGGGGATTGTAGGGATTCCCCTGTCTCAGCTTTCCTAGCGGTAGGGTTACAGGTGGACCACCACACCCACCTGGTATTTATTTGGCTTCTGGGGATCTGATTTCCAGCCCCACAAGATTACACAGCAAGCCTTGTCTACCAGGCTCTCTCCCAAGTTGCCTTTTCTTTTTGTTTTTTGTTTGTTTGTTTGTTTTTTATGAGACACAGTACCTTGTATCCCAGGATGACCCTAAAATTACTGTCTGTAAATAGTTAGTAAATAGTTAGCAACCTTGAGCTTCTTACACTCTTGCTTCAGTCTCTGAAGTGCTGGGTTGTAGGAGTGCATAGCCATCTCTGGCCTAGTAAGAGTTTTGATGAGAACAATGGGTGTGCTAACTAGGTTAACACCAAGACACCCAAATTTGGGCAAAGAATCATCTTTGCCTTTGGGCTGTATTTGTTTGTCTGCCCTACTTTCCTGGGGCTTGTTCCTGTCTGGACCCCACTGCTTTGCATACATCTTCACAGAATGAGCAAAGTGAGTGGTAACTACCTAAAGGAAATAAAGGGGATGATTGATACTGCTGGACACTGTAAGAACTTTCCAGTCTTACATCTGGCAGGCAGGTGGGCAGGTTGAGGCTGAAGCCTCAGCACACCTGTTGTCTAGGTGATGCAGGTGAGAGGATGCATCCGCCCCAGTACTGCCTTCTCTGCACTGCTTCGTAGAGCATCCACTTCTAGTCCCCTTTCACTGTCCAGAGTGTCTAGCTCTTGTCTGTGTGGTTCTCGGGACTTTAATAATGAAAAATGTGCATCTCCAAGCGAGGGCAACCATGAACCCAGAAACCCAACCCTTAACCAGTGTAGCCAATAGCCACACTCATTCTGACCCCCTTGTTAATAAGAAAACAAAGCACTTAGCATCTTGTAGGATGCGTGATACTTGATTCTGTTTTTAATAGTTCTTTTGTGTTGGCTGCCATTCAGAGCCCAAGTAGATGACTGCATCCCAAGCATCCCTGCCCAGCATAGACCATAGTTGATGCAGAACCTCTGATTCAGAGCACAGGTTCAAAGCTCGGCTCTACTACTTACTAGCTGGAAGATCATGAGAAGGTTATTTGGTAATTCCCTTTGCCTCAGTTTCTCATCTATAAAATGGGGATGGGAACAGACCTCATGGGGTGGAAGTGGGGAGTACACACACTATTGTTTTTAAACCGTTACTTGCCACTATCCTTCAGCCTTAGGCTTCACCACTGTCTTGAATTCTGGTGACACTTCTCAGAGCAGTGGCTTTCAGTGTGGCTCTTGGACCATCACCACCACCTGACCTTATATTAGGAAAACCCATTTGGTCATAAGTGATTAAATTTTCCAGTTCACTTTCTTCATTCTCGACATGAAGGAGCTGAGTGAGGTGCAGAGAGGGGAAGGGCCTAATTCAGTGGGCAAGAGAAAACAGGCAGAAGGAAGCAGTCTGGAGCTCTGGATGATGCTCTTTATGCCGAAGCGAGTGCCTGGCATATGCTGCTCTTTTGAGGCAGTGGTGTTCATGAAATCAGATAGAATACAAGTGATAAAGTGAAGTGGACAAGCCACGCAGTGATACCTCAAGGCTTCGAAGGGACTTCCTGCGTGCTTCTTCATTCTGACCACCTAGTTCTTGTAGCTCTTGGCTCTGTGTTAGGCCTGTTTTCACCCCTTCTAGGATACCCTATAGAAGCATAGATTGCAAGCAGGCCCTCATCATTAGCAGTGACCGGTGATGCTCTCTGTTGGTGGGATAACTGGTTATATCATTTCTTAGGTCTTATGTTGGTAACATTAAGCCTTTGCTTACTGTTTGATGAACAGGGACAGGAGGGTATATAATGTGGTGGGGAAGAACACTAGAACAAAAGAGCCCTGTGGTCTCTAGTCTAGTAGCTTTTAAGCATCAGCATGCATTAAAATTGTCTGGGAGGCTTGTTAAGACATAGAGATGGCTCGGGTGTGAGATGTGGTGGGTAAGAATGCCTTTTCTGATATTTTCCTAGGCCATGTGGATGGTCCAGGGACCACGCTTGATTCTCTAATGTATTTCCAAAGCCTATGGAGCTGTCATTCTTTTCCCATCTTCTCTTTGGCAAGGTCTTCCTATGTAGCTCAGGCTGATCTGAAACTTGCTGCATATCTCAGGCTGTCCTTGAACTCACAATCCTCTGCTGTCAGGTGTATATTACAAGACCTGGGTATGATTTCTTAATGCTTGTTGATAGTACAGTAAGATCTTGTTACAAGGTATATTTTCCCAGGGTCTGACCAATGGGAGGTTGAAAATGTCCCTTGTTCCCTTATTTGGGAAGAGTGTCTATGCAGATATGATTTGAATGATGGGTCTGGACATGACACATAATCCTGGAAAATGTGGGTGGGCCCTAATGTCCTCTCACAAGTGGCTTTCCAAGAAAGGGGCACGAAGACAATGTGAAGGCAGAGGCAGAGATTGGAGTGATATGGCCACAAGCCAAGGAATGTTGGCACTGGCAGCGGCAGCAGCCTGGCTCTGCTGGTTCTTTTCATTTCAGCCTCAGAAAATTGATCTGTCTTACAGAACGCAAGGGCGGATTTCTCTGACTTTAAGCTGTGGACTTTGTCAGGGGACACGGAAGCAAGTGTCATGATGCCCATTCACCTGGTACATAAACAAAGGTCTGGGTGTATACAGTGTTCCCTGTGAGCTCATTGGTAAACTGGGGTTACCAATGCTGGGGTCGGTGCTTTGTTGAATTACAGTTTGTCAGTCAGGGTGAACCACCATTCGTAGGACGTCCACAGCCATTAGTGAGAGCGTGTGTAGGAGAAGCCCTAGAGGTCGCCAAGCTCTGCTGATGATCTTGGCTGTCCTGTGGCCCTCAGAGATGGGTGTGGGTGTGGGTGTGGGTGGAACAGCCTCCTTTTCTAGATGAATAAGTCTGTGGAGATGTAGGTGATTGCAGCACCTTAGACACAGCCCTCTGTGTACCCTGGGAATCTCAAGAAACAGGCTCGGTTCCACCTTTGACAGCTCTTGTGACTGTGTACTCAGTGGGTGTCAGTTCTGAGATTTTGGAACTGGAATCAGGAACGTGTTAAGACCCAAATTTCTTCAGATTTGTGATGGAAGAAGAGATTGTATAATTAAGTCTGAGAGCCCCATCCACAGGGCTTCAAAGTCTCATATCCCCAAATGTCTGCCTTTGGGTTAGGCTTGAGTGACAAATGGCCCTAAGCATGCTAGAACACTGATGTCAGTCCTCAAAGGACTCTTCTTAGAGGACTAACTTAGTAGGCCACTTTGCCTGTGTAACTTATTAAGGCAACCGGCTCTTATTCTGTGTTCATGCGTGTGTTCCAGAGGACAACCTTGGGTGGTGTTCTTCAAGAGACATTTACATTTCTTTTGAGACAGGGTGTCTCACTGACCTGGGACTCATCAGCTGGCCATCAAGCCTCTAAGCCCCACCTCTCTTATCCTTGCTGGAGTTATAAGAGCATCCCCAGGCCTTCCTTTTTAAAATGTGGCTTCTGGAAGTTGAACTCAGGTCCCAGGGCAAGCGCTTGATCAAATGAGCTATCCTCCTTCATAACTGCCAGTCTTCGTTCCTCACCTGCAATCAGTGTAAAGCGGTTAAGTAGATGGTTCAGTGGTGTACTGGCTGGTTTTGTGTGTCAACCTGACACAGACTGGAGTTATCACAGAGAAGGGAGCTTCAGTTGGGGAAGTGCTTCCATGAGATCCTGTGGGGCATTTTCTCAATTAGTGATCAAGGGGGTAGGGCCCAGTGGGGGTAGGGCCCATTGTGGGTGGTGCCATCCCTGGGCTGGAAGTCTTGGGTTCTATAAGAGAGCAGGTTGAGCAAGCCAGGGGAAGCAAGCCAGTAAGAAACATCCCTCCATGGCCTCTGCATCAGCTCCTGCTTCCTGGCCTGCTTGAGTTCCAGTCCTGACTTCCATTGTGATAAACAGCAATGTGGAAGTGTAAGCTGAATAAACCCTTTCCTCCCCAGCTTGCTTCTTGGTCATGATGTTTGTGCAGGAATAGAAACCCTGACTAAGACAAGTGGCTTGGGTCAACTGCACCTTCTTTCTCCCAAACTCCATATGGATACAAAACTGTAGCTTCATAAATGTGACGACAAACAATTAGATGAAGCCACAGGTCAAAGAACTTCAATTCTCTGCTGTGGGTGTTTTATAAGACACCCCATAAATGCCCCAGGCCTGAGGAGTGTTTGCTCTGTCTGCCATATGCAGCTGCCAGCCAGAGTGACTCCCTTTGCCAATTGGCTATCACCTAGTGATTTTTATGGTGCTGATTAGAAAGGAAATTTGTGTAGGGGATCACTTCCTCTGTTTTAATTAGAGTCCTGAAATTGCCTCAAGTTCAACTCTGGCTCAGAAAAATCTATAGCAGTCTGACTTGCCAGAATAATAGCAAGGTGCTGTGAATTTTAAGTATCTGGAGAAGGTTTCTGGAGAGAGGCTGGGTCTGAGGTGCTACTAAACGTGAGTGGTGAGCATGTCCCCCCACCCCCCAAGGTGTACCGCACACAGATGTTTGGCCAGTCTCAGGGGAATACACACTTTCTGTTGTAATAAAGCAAAACACAGTCTTCGGTTGTAACCTATGAGACACAGGATCCCAGCAGAATTGGTGTCTTTAACCACATCTTGGCTGCTCACACGATTGACCCAGGAGGGGTTTCCTAGCTCTGGCTTGGCGGCTTCATGTTGTATTGTAGTGCCCAGTGGCAGCCTCCTCAGAGGAGACAGCTGCCTGCTGTTCGCTCACACATAAATCCCCGGGGAGAAATAAGAGCTAAGTGGTTGTTACTAAGGGGCGATGGGTTTGACTCCCACGGCCAGTCACAGCGGCATGTCTGGCTCCTGCCAGACTTCCTCAACCTCAGATGCCTTCCTGCCCCCGATCTGTATAGATTTGGGAATCACAGGGCTGTGAGTAGACTCAGAGGGCTCTCCTCAAGGTCCCCAACACGTGTCAACTTTTCATCCCCATGCCCCCCCCCCCTTCCAGGATGGACATAAATATTGTTATCTCTATTTAATAAGGTTGTGCTATACACCTTCTGTGAAGCTGGTTTGTTCCAGGGGAAATGACAATGGCTTTAAGCCTAGTGACTCTGAGGTGATTTAAACCCCTTCATCTGGATTCGTTTAACACACTTCAGTTTTATTATTGGGTTTTCATACAGGAAGTTAATGAATAACTCAATCTGGCTCTTCAGCTCTCCAAGTGAACAAGGGACCCTGACTGGAAACCTCAGCCTCTGGACGAGGGTACCCCCCCCCCACTTACACAATAGTGACATTCCTGGGAACTTGTCTTAATCCAGGTTTTTAAAATAAAGGAGTCTTTAGAAGAGAATAGCAGCCAGTTTTTTGTTTGTTTGTTTGTTTGTTTGTTTGTTTGTTTTTTTATGTTGCAGTTGTTAGGTTCTTTTCAGATGAAGCCAAGGTGCTCTTAGAATTTGGGTGATGTCCCCCTGACTATTTTGAGAGTGTTGAGTCTTTCACATGAGGTGGCTGTTTTAAACCTAGAAATGCCTCTGGTGTGTGTACACTTGCAGGAGGAATTGCTGGGTGTTGAGTGGAGACATAAGCCAGATCCTTGAATGGCTTACATGGGCGTTCTGGGCCGAGGGCCCACACCCCTTGTCTTTCCCAGGTAAGCCTCTGGACCATGCCAGGGCAGCGCAGCACAAAGGACAAAAAATTTTCACAGTTGTGCTGCCAACTTCGGGGCACAGATCCAACCAAGACTGCCATCTTCTTTTTGGCAAATTACTTTCTGAATCTCGGCCTCCTCCTTGGAAAAGTCGCGCGCTCCAGATCTCACCTGTAGAATGGTAGAGTTAAATTCTCTGAATCCCTTGGAGGAAAAGAACCATCTATCAGCCAGGAAGAGGATTTTTCTAGTCACTGACAGCACTCTGCGCCTAGAACCTACCTTTAAGGTTTGAGGAATGGAAGGAAGCTCTCCCTGCTGGAGACAGCTGGCTGGCACGTCAGGATGCTCAGAGAGGGGGCGTCTTACAGGGCTCCTGGGCTTCCTATTATCAAGACAAATGTGTGCAGACTGCCCTGAGCATTCTTTCTCAACATATTTCAGTATTATTTTCCATTGTACGTACCCCCTGGGTTTGAATTTAGGCGAGTGATGGGGGAGAACAAAGGGATTTAAGTTAGGCTCACCTTGAACCCCGTGGTACTTAAGATTCATCGACTCTCCTCCAGTGTCAGACATCTTTTATAGTGTCATAGTCTCACTTACTACCCCTGTGAGGTGTTTAAGGATTATAAAGGTCTTCTCTTCAAAGCTGAGCAGCCTTGGTTTGGAACTGGGCGCTCAGGTAATTTGTCTAAAGGAACCCCAGTTTCCTCTCTCATGTATAACCCAGTAGCAATCACCCCATGTGACACACGTGGATCAAGTAAGAAAAAGTGGAAACCTCATACTTAGGGTATGGTCATGATGAGGATAACCACTTCTGTGTTGGGTATTCTTGCCACATCTTGGTGGAACCAAGGAAAATGGAAGTACAAGGAACTAAAGTAACTTGCCACGAAGTCCTCTGTGAAATCACAGTGTCCTTTCATTGGCCAGGCATGTAGAGTTGGAGCATCTTAAGCTAGCAGATGGACCATATGAAGCCAGGTGCTGGCATGCCAGACCTCTCCTGGCTTGTGCATGGCTCCTGTCTTCCAGCTGATAGTTCTGCAGCCCATTGGGCACCTCCTACATAGACCCTGGGCAAGCAGGAACATAAGGAAACTGACATGTGTCTTTGTCCACACAGCTGGCAGGTTTAATGTACATGAGTTTGTCTGCTGAGATAAGCTTCCAAGGTGTGTTCTTGAGTCTGTTTTAGAATAAGGAAACAAAAGCTCAGGGGCTCAAGTAGTATGTCCACACAGAGGCTGTGGAAGCAGTAGGTTAGAATTCAGGCAGTTCCTGGGCTCTGGGCATGATCTTTGTGCCTGTTTTCCTTCTACCTGCTTAGTGACTCTTCAGGAGTCTTGCTCTCCCATGGATCTCAGCCCCTGAGCTTGGGTATCTTGGTACTTGATTTCTTTGGTCAAGGAAATGGGCTACAGCCTTTCTCATAAGCTTTAAGCACTCTGATGAATTCCAGGAAACATACCATGTGGTTAGCAAAGACAGTGTATTTTGTGGCCCCTGGCCTCCCTGTCCACTTTGTGTGTCCGACAACCAGAGCTACCTCGATCGGCAAGTATCCATCAGACAGATATAAGGCATTTGGGAAAGAAGTGTATATACTTCTCTTAGTAAGCTGTACAACCACCTCTCCTGGCTGGGAGTGATTCCCTGTCTATCCAGCCTAAGCCCCAGTGTATTGGCAGAGTTCATTGTTTTCTTTTGATCCGAGTAGAGGTGGCCAATAGCTGGTCCTCGTGGGCTCTATAACAATCCCTCCTGAGGAAGCCATATGTGTGAGTTAACCTTGGAGATGGAAGCCTTCCCTTGGGCTCTACCTCAGGGTACCCTGAGTCACAGACAAGGTTGGCAGCACCTCTGAGATACCCGTTTTCTTTGTAGAGTGAGCCCTGATTTTATGGGTGTCAAGGGACAGGGAAAGAAGAATAATGGAAATCATAGTGTTTAAAACTGGATGCATTGAGGCTCACAGTGTGATCCAAGGGCAGACTCATTCAGCACAGGCAGGTGGGTCTGGTCTAGACTTCTCGGGGATTTCCCTGTAAGCATATGCTGGGCTGTCACGATATCAGTTGTGAGGATTTCCATCTCCTCACTGGATCTTTGCATCTGGGCTGGGAGTTCCTTAATTAGTGTTACAAGTTAATATATTTAAATCGTGTTTAAATTTTCAGTCTCTTCTTGGGAACAGCATAGATGATGTCTCACTGAACGGCAAATGCTATTCCTCCATTATCACCAGCCCGCGATGAGGTCAGCCTGTTTCTCAGGTGCAGAGACGGAAGAAGGCACCTTGGCTCTTCAAAAAGCAATAGCTTTTCCCTACTGGCTGTGTCTCTTGGCTCTGGTCCTTTTACCAATTGGGTAGAGATCTGAAAACCTCCTTCTGTCTCTCTCTCTCATATGGGAAGGACACCGATATGGAGGCTGTCTTTTCTCAGAGAGGGAAGCTCAGGAGGGCGCTAGGTGGCCAGGGTTTGCAAATAGAAGGACTTCCATGTTGGAGTCTCTGCTTGAGTGTAGCAGACATGCCCATAAATCTTGATGAAAACAAAAGCTTTAACTAGAGGAGGACAGTTTAAAAGGCCCTATGGGCATATTCTAATCACTCCTCACTAATATCAGCCAGCTTGGAGTTAGAATCCCGGCTGTTCCCAGTGGAGCAGGCCTGGGTAGGCACTATGTAAATGGCTGCTGGCTGTAATTAACTCTGACCTCTGCAGCCTGTCTGCTCACTGCCTCTTAATATTAGCTCTGCCTCCCCCAAATGAGCCTTTACTGTTTTTTTTTTTTTTTTTTTTTTTTGTTAGAATGCTTTCTTCAAAATTCATTTCGAGTACCCCGCTTCATCTCCGGAACACACGTGCCAAGCCAGGGTAATCAGACCCTGTCAAGTGAAGTGGACTATCGGGTGGGTATTTTGCAGCCCTCAAGAAAGCCCAATTATTTCAAGACTACATTAGCCACACCCCCAGCTCACTCCACATCGGGCGAAGTGCAAGTGTGTAAGGTGTTTTACACTTGTTCGCTTCTCTTTCTTACTGTGTCCACTTGACAGGGCTGGCCCTCTCTTCATCTAACAGACGAGACGAAGAACAGAGATCAGACACCTCTTTGGCATCTTGTGGTGTTATCTGGCTGAACCCCACGTTTTATCTTAGGACTTTTGACCTCTGCATCATCTCTGATCAGACCTTCCCAGAGCCATTGTAACCATGAAGGTTGAAGTGAGAGGGATGGCTTTGTAAAATCTCATCCTGAAATTTCTGAGACTATAATTCTAGCAGCTCCTTTTTTTTCTGCCTCTTGGCTACAAAAATGTATTAGATATAACAGTGACCGTTAGCTTGTGGTGCGCAGTATACTGCAGACCCAAGGGATGCTGAGGGTGGTCCCACCATGTGAAGAAAACATTTTATCCGTGGCTATAAGCCATTGTATTGTATGGATTAGATAAGTCACACATTTGAAAAGCATTCTACAAGTTTGTCAGGTGCCATCTCTCTTTCCTCAGGAGGGATCTCTGTTCGTGGAGCTACATGACAACAAGCTTGCATGTGAGAGCAACAGTGTTGGGCAGGGTGTGAGGAAATGGAGCTGTAT
Organism: Montemys delectorum; assembly: GCA_019843815.1. NCBI lineage: Eukaryota > Metazoa > Chordata > Mammalia > Rodentia > Muridae > Montemys > Montemys delectorum. Next base: position 13,093 of record JADRCD010227943.1, read on the forward strand.
GGCTGTTAGGGTTGAGAGACCAGAGGTACCCAGGTGAGCTCAGAACCAAGTACCAGAGGCCTTCCGGAAGTTGAGAGAAAGGGATGGAAAGAAAAAGGATGTTTGAGGCAGGATGGAAAAAGCCCTTGGAAACAAACTTGCTATATTTGAAGCTCTTAAATAAATCAATGTGCAGGGGTGGGAGGTGGAGAGCAGAGGTGCAGGACTCTGAGTTGGGGGCAAGAACAACCCAGTTGGGGGTTTGTTTGGTTTGTTTTCTTGTTTTGTAAACCAGAGTGGTGGGGGAGGGGTTTGTCTTTTCTTCCTCTTCCTGTCTCTCTCTCTCTCTCCCCCTCCTCTCCTCCCTGTCCTCCAAGGTTCTCAATAGGCAGTACTGGCTGACCCCGAACTCATGATCCCCCCACCTCAGCCACCAAGGGCTCAGATGACCGGCATGAGCTGCCAGTACAAAAATCTTAGCTTTTATTTTAAAGGCAGTGAGAAACCACTAGAAGGATTTTCTCAGGAGAGAGCTATCTGATTTGTCTTTAAGAGAGAGAGAGAGAGAAAAAGGAAGTCATTGTGGGGTTGGTGGAAGCCGTGAGGTGGCTGTCAGTCCTGAGATCCTGATTGCCACAATCCACGTGATGGGGGAAGAGAACTAACTGTGTCTGACTCCAATAAGCTGTGCCCCTGTAACTCATCCCTCCCACTCACTCTCTCTCTGTCTGTCTGTCTGTCTGTCTGTCTGTCTCTCTCTCTCTCTCACACACACACACACACACACACACACACACACACAGACAAATTTAAGAGTAAAAAATAATCACTGAGGGTTGGGAAGTTGGCTTAGTGAGTAAGATGCTTGCTGCCTGTGGCACATCTGGGACCCCAGCACCGAGCATAGGGTGACAAGAGACAGGTGGACGCCTAGAGCTCAATGACCAACCAGTCTAGCCAAGTGATGAGCTCCAGCTTCACTTCCAGACCTCCGCATTGACCGTGAGTGATAGGGCACACTTGACATTGACCTTTGCTTGGCTGGACAGAGACGCATGCACCCAAACACACAAATGCACACATACCTGTGTACACTAGTGCACAAGCAGGCGTATCCCCCCACCCCACCCCCAGCCCTGGGAAAGACACGTACGTGTGGCTGAGTAGGTGGTTCACAGCAAACAGTCTGTGTTTACCCGCAGACGCTCACATCGATTTCCCAAATACAGTTGCAGTAATACGTGTGCAGCCCCCTCTCCTCTCGAAGCCAGTGGCCAGCCTGAAACCCTTTCTTTAATGCCAGCCCCCTGGCTTTCACCCCCTGTGATCCTGGAGTCTTTTCTGTCTCCTGGGGACAGAACTGGAAAGTATAGTCAAGCTGTGTTTGACCTGTTTCCTAGTCCCTGTGTTTGCAGTGGCCACCATTTAAATCTTCCAGCCTTGAGTTGGGAACCATTTAGGTCACACTTAGTCCAGGCAGACTTCAGCCGTTGATGTTACTGGCAACCCTGGGCTGTGATTTGTGTGATTTGTAGTCGGCGGGGGCCTTTTCAGTTGATGTTTTTCACTGTAGACAACGGTCCATCACAGCCACATGCAGGAGTCCTTGGCATGTAGAGGGTCATCAGGATTTTCTGGAAGGCTTATCAGGATGTATTTGCATGTCTTCCTTCACAGAGCCCCTGGTGGTATGTTTCATTCCTTTCCTACCCGCTTAAGGATGGGAGTTCCGTCAGGGGTAGAAGTTGTTTTGTGTTTGTTTGGTATTTGCTTTACGAGTAAGATGGCCCCTAATGGAGAGTGTCCTTGGAGTTTTTAGGGTTAGGGAGGAGTGGGATGCCAGGCTACTGAGCTAGTGTTCTGTACTTTGCTATGGACTGATGCTGGCTTCTGAGGGAAAAACGATCATCCCACTAGATTGCAGATGAAGTCAGGTACCCCCCATAACTGATACAGAGAGTCTATTGGGTACAGAGATGCTGCAGACTTGGGGCAAGGGATCAATCGCGGGGAGTAAAGAAGGTGGGGGGAGATGCATCTAGTAATAATAAAGGTCAGCGGGTTTGCGTTGGACCCAGATGTATAAGACTGGTCACATTCCCTATATCATCTCTACCTAACCCTAAAAGTTCTGCCTTAGGAAATCAGACAGAGCCACAAAAGCCTGCTTCCAGGTTATGGAGCTGGCATATAAACACTAATTATGTTAATGATAGCTTCAGCGTTAAGAATGGCAGAGACAGCAGTAAAGCCCACTGGATAGCAACCAGTTGAGTTTTCAGTGTCATGGTACTACACAGCCCAATACAGCATCACCTAAATACAAGATGTAAAGGTAAGTCCTTGAGCAGCGGCATATTCTTCATCTCTAAGAAGCTGACCCTCAGCCCACTGGAAAGGGCTGCCTTCAGAGCGTGGCTTACTCAGTGGTGAGTGAATTGGAGTGGGGGGCAGTTGTTTTTAAGGGTGAGGATCAAATTTAAAAGCACCACCATTTACCTTGGTTGCTAAGCCTCCCTGAGCCTGAGGTGAGGAATTCTGATTGGCAGAATCTGTAGGAATTCAGACAAGGAGAGCAGCATGGAAAAACGGGAAAGCTTAGGCTGGGGACCCCTGGCCGCAGAGCAAACGGCACTTCAATACGCTCGAATCTGCTGAGAGTACATTTTACGAACATGCAGCTAAGTTGGCCGCCTTTGTTCGGGGGTTTGTTCAGCATTATCTAAAGAATGCCATGGTTCAGCTTGCTCGGTGTGAAGCCTAATTCTCCCCCTTTCTGGAGCCACGGCCTGGTGTGTTCAATTTTTCTCTCTCTGTAGGGCTGCGGGCTCTCTGCTACTCCAGCCAAAAAAACACTCATATTTTAGCAAGCTTAGTCCCAGTCTGGTTGCCAGGCAGTAAAACGAGCACTTGCCTGCCCCAGGGAGAGGGGGACCGAGAGATGGAAAGGGTCATGTAAATGACTTACTTGAGCCCTCCCTTCAAATCTCCACTTAGCCTCTTTGGAGCAGTTGATATGTTTATTGATGTGGAGAGACATTGACTACCTTTCTTCTTATAGAGATTTTATAGTAGGCTAGGTTTGTCCCAGCTATTCTGTACTCACTTGAACAGTCTTGTTCTGGACAGGGAGCACTGGCCCCTTTAGCTGAAGGGCAAACCGAGGCACAAGTGGTTCTTGCAGCGAGCAAGCAGACGAGCCAAGCAGAGGCATTAATTTCTCCCTCAAGAGGAGCTGTAACGTAGATGAGGTTGTTACCAGCTTTTTGGCTCCACTCTTGACTCCCTGAATGGTAGAAAAAAATGGTTGTAGGAGGACGAAAATG
>JADRCD010227944.1:928-20851 GCA_019843815.1 Montemys delectorum
GAGAGAGAGAGAGAGAGAGAGAGAGAGAGAGAGAGAGAGAGAGAGAGGGAACATGTAGAGAGAGGGGGGAGGGGAATGAGGAGAGAAGGGGCAGAGAAGGAAGCGGGGAAGAGAGGAAGAACAAGAGCAAGAGAGTGAGTAGGGGGCAAGCAGCCCCTTTTATACAGAGTCAGTTGCCAGGTACCTGTGGGGCAGAGCCTAGAAGAAATGCCAACAGGGACTCCCATTCCTTCCCCCAAATATACTCTCTTTATATGAGAGCTATTCCACGATGTGATTTCTCAGGGGGACACCATGGCAGGGTGCCACTAGGTACCCCCTCACCATATTAACAATGCCTAAGGACATACAAAGCAAAAACAAAAACATATACATCATCCATTGGAATGAGAAAAATGAAAACAAAATGGACTCCTTTTCAAGTTAAACATTTGGAAAATTGTACTTCAAGTCAAAATGTGAGTTTTATTGCTCATGGCAAATAAATCTTATTTAAAACTAATCACATCTGGAATATTATCCATTACTTATTTCATTAATCTTTACCAACTGGGGATGTAGCTCAGTTGGTGGGCTGTTTCCTATCACCCACGGGGTCCTAAGGTTCGATCCTTGGCACCAAATAAAATGGTGGCACATGGTTATAATCCCAGCACTCAGGAGGTGGATCAAAAACTCAAGGACATTCCTGGTTACATAGTTCCAGGCTAGCCTGAACAGATGAGGACCTTGGCTTAAAAAGAAAAGAATCAGGTTAAAAGCTCAATAGATGTTATTCATTTAATTCCATGAGCAAATACTATTTTTGCTCATACAACTGCTTTAATTAAACCAAATTACTTTAAGGGCTTGGAGCAATGGCTCAGTGGTTAAGAGCACTTGCTAGTTTTGTAGAGGATTAGCTTCTGTTCCCAGCACCCACATAATAATTCCATTCTAGGAGATTCAGTTGATGCCTTTACCTGGCCTTCACAGGCACCAGGCAAGGTATACAGACAAATATGCAAGAACATCTTGTACAGGTCTTCCCTAGAATTTAAACAAAATAAGAAATATTGACTAACCCATAAAATCTTCAAGAGCAGCTCAAACATTAAACAAGACATTTCATGATGACTCTAATTAGGGTAAGAGTCTATAAAAATTCTGGAAGTTCATTGGGACCAACATTTAAACTCCAACCCACATTTGAATCTAGGCTCCAGAGGGTTGGTAGAATCCAATATGCAAAGGAATTTTTACCAGCATCTGGTACGCTCCAACCTTGGTTCTGCTGCCACCTACCTAAGACTTGATCACTCTGTGATCCCATCTCCCAACTAACAGGTTCACCTGCCTTGCAAACTGAACTTCATGTGGACATTTTTCTAGGAAGAATCACAGAAAAAAACAACCAGAGATGAAGAGATGACTCTGTATTGCAATTTCAGAGGACCCGAGGTCAATTTCCAACGCCTACATAGGGTGGCTCACAACTGCCTGTACCCCAAGTTACAAGGGATGTGATATTCTCTTCTGGTTTTTCTTGGTACCTACCCATATATGCCACACCCTCTATTACACACACACACAAACACACACACACACAATTAAAAAAAAAACCTATACAACCAAAACTGGAAGATAATTCATTCTAACATGCATACAACATGACAATAAAAAAATCCAAAGAATGGGCTGGTGAGATGGCTCAGTGAGTAAGAGCATGGACTGCTCTCCTGAAGGACGTGAGTTCAAATCCCAGTAACCACATGGTGGCTCACAACCAAACGTAATGAGATTTGATGCCCTCTTCTGAAGACAGCAACATTGTACTTATATATAGCAATAAATAAATCTTTAAAAAAAAATCCAAAGAATATGACTCAGCTCCTAACTATGATCACAACTGCTCTAGAATGATCACAACAACTCCCCTAGAATGTAATCTGAACATCACCTTCTTTGTGCCTTCCCCACCATTATGTACTCTCTTTCTGGAACCATAAGCCTGAACAAACATTTCGTTCTTTAAGTTGTCATGGTTATTATATTTTATCACAGTAACAGATAAGTTGTAAATAAGTAACACACAGACTTAATAAAATTAAATCAGAAAACTTTTTAAATCTAGAAAATTGAGTATACATCTAAACACAAAAGAAATTTAGAATCCTAAAAGAAATGACTAGAGGAGTTCCCCATGATACATCGTAGTGAAGATGTCCGTGCTGTCTGAGAAGAACACTACTCATGTACCTTTGTACCATACAGCTATCAGAACTACTTCAGTCACTATTAAATCTTTAAAGCTAAAAAAGCATGCAATGAGAGACTTCAAGCTCTGAAAGTAAATAACTGTGAATTGAGACAAGAGTGTTTTTTCTAGCACAGTTAACCTTTCAAAATTGATGAAAAAACAAAAATATTTCAGATAAATAAAAAGTAAGGCAATTCATGACAACCAAATCAGCACTAAAGAATATTTTAAAAAGGAATACTATACAGAGGAATTTTAAAGACCCTGCCCAACACAAACATATAAAAGTATAAATCCTATGAAAAGAACAAAAGGAACTAGAGAAAAAAAAGTCAACCTTACCTAAAACAAAAAATAAGCAAACTGACCCCCCCAAAAAAATACAGAAGAAAGAATCCAGGAAAATACAGAAGAAGAATCCAGGTTTTCCAATCCAGGAAACCATTATCTAAAGCATTTATAAACAACCAATAAAGACGTTAAATGGTCTAAGTTTACATGTAAAAAGATACAGACAAAGCAACTGGATTGGAAAAATAAGAACTATTCAAAGACATAGAAAAACTGATGTAAGTTGATCAACTATGTAAATTATACTTAGTAAACAAAAGCCATACATAGGCAGACATACTTATCTCTGCAATTGATAAAGAAGACATCCAACCAAAACTAATTAGATTGATCAAGAAGGATCAACACATATTAATAAAGTAAACAATTTACCACGAAGATATAACAGTTGTGGAGCTGGAAAGAAGCTCAGTGGTAAAGAGAGCATATCCCTCTTGCACAGGACCTGGGTTCAGTTTACAACACCTATATTAGCACCTATCTATAACTCCAGTTCCAGAGAATCTGATGCCCTCGTCTGGTCTCCAAATTAAATGAAGCAATCCCACTAAAATCAGGGACAAGACAAGGATGCCCACTCTCCCCATAACTATTGAATATAGTATTTGAAGTTCTAGCCAGAGCAATAAGACAACATAGGAGATCAAGGGGATACAAATTGGCAAAGAAGAAGTCAAGGTATATACCTATATACTATATGCCTTGTATATAGAAACTCATGCAGGCCTATATACATACACATAAATTTTGAAAAAAGAATAGATTTTAAAATATACTCATTTACCATAATTTTAAATGTAGTCATAGATATGCAAGAATGAACATCAATAATCAAAGAAAAGAGCCTATAAACTTGAGAGTGGAGAGGATATGAAATGGGAAGGAGCTGGAAAGGTAGGGGGAAATCTATGTAATTGTATTTGAATTAAAACTTATAAAACAAAAGACAATTGCTGTCAATATCTGTAGAGGCTATTCCTGGTTGTCAACTTGACTATATCTAGAATGAACTACAATCCAGAATTGGAAGGCTCACCTGTGATCTTAATCTGGAGGCTGGGAGATACAAGTTTCTGACCTGAATCTTGGCATGGAGATCTTGAAGTATAGTGGCTATGAATCCCAGAACACAGGAAGATCTCTGAATTCAAGGTCATCTGGTACAAAGCAAGTCCCAGATCCAGGTGTGGTGGCACACACTTTTAATCTGTGCTACACCTTTTGCTGGAGACCTATATAAGGACACTGGAGGAAGGAATATTCACTCTCTCTCTCTCTGCCTGCTTGCCTTGTGGACTAAGCAACTGCTAGATCCTTGGACTTCCATTCACAGCTGCTGATGATCATTGTTGGGGATTTGGACTATAGACTGTAAGTCATCAACAAATTCCCTTACTACATAGAGACTATCCATAAGTTCTGTGACTCTAGAGAACCCTGACTAATACGATATCTATGCACTAAATATTGGACTTCTCCAGTTTTATAAAACAAACACCAAAAGGCTACATCAGTTCAAATATAACATTAGTGGGAGACTTTAATAATCAAATGACTCTTCCAAATTAAAAATAAGCAAAGAAGCTTTAGAGCTAAAATACACCATAAATCAAGAGGCATTAACATATATACAGAATATTCCAGTCATCAGATAAGGAATACATTCTTCTTCATGACACACAGACCCTTCTAAAAAAATGATCACACTGTGGATCACAAATAAACTTTACCAGCTTAAAAAACAGCACTATTCCGTGTGTCCCATCAGATTACAGTGTTATTAAATCAATCAACAGCAAAAGACATTACAAAACCACTTGGAAACCAAATAATATACTTTAAATCAACAGTAAGAGTCATCCAAGAAATTAGAGGAGAAATAAAAAAAAAAAAAATCCTAGACTCAAAATGAAATTGAGAATACACTTTACCAGAACCTTTGGGAGACAGTCAAGTCAGTTCTTAAAGCAAACTTAATAAATAGGTTTAAGAGTATACATTAAAAACTAGAACAATATTCAGCAAACAATGTTGTACCTCAGGACTCTGGGAAAAAAATAAGAAGTCAATACAAAATATAGTAGTAGAAAGCAAGAAATAATAAAGGTCAAGAAATAAATGAATGTGACTTATTTATTGCTTTTTAGAGACAATACTATGCTGAGCCAGGTGGTACACACTTTCATTTCCAGAATGTGGAGGGGCAAAGGCTAGTGGACTTCTGAGTGTAAGGCCATTTGGTCTCTGTAGTGAGGCACAGCTACAAGGCTGTTCTGTAGAAGCAAAGCAAAGCAAAAAACATAAAACGAAAAACCAACACCATCATCAAGACTCCAACAACAATACACACAACCCAAGAGTTAGTTATTTGAAAAAATATGATTAACAAACCTTTATTTAAACTAGTAAGGGGGAAAAATCAAATTAACAAAATTGGAGACAAAAGAGGTACTGTTAAAGCAGACTCTAATCCAATCAAGAATACAATTAGAGAATACTTTGAATACTTATTCTCCAAAAGCTGGAATCCTAGAAGAAATGGATGAGTTTTTAAACACATGTGACCTACTAAAATTAAAGCTACAAGATACACATCACTTAAACACTCATTACAAATCAATGATATCAAAGCTCTACTCAAGTCTCTCCACAAGGCAAATCTCAGTACCAGGGGGATTCACTGCTAAATCCAACCTAAATGTTGACAGGCAAATATTCACATCACACTCCTGGCAATTTCCTGGTTTATATGGTTTAGTAGAAAATGGAATCTCTCTGTGTAAAGATCAACTCCTGAAAAGAAGCTGTGTGTGCAGAGACTGACTGAAACACAAGTGTACTGTGGAGAGATTGTAGTGCTACAGGTGCAGACTAATCACCGTATCTTGAGAAGCCAGAACAGCCATTCCCTGCCCACCTTAGTGCTAGAGTAACATCTTCTGACTAATAGATATGAATCCTCCAGAATCTATTAACTTAGGCTGGCTAAAATAATAATGGTAATGATAATACTCATCCTCCATCTCCTCTGTTCTGTTTTCTCCTCTTCCTCCTAATAATAAAGGGTTTTGTTCATTTGTTCATTTGTTTGCATGATAGGCCTTGATAAACAGACTAGCCCAGGCTACCCTGGGACTCTTAACTATCCTGCCTCAGACCCCAAGAGCTTGTGATTACAAGTATTTATTAGCACGTCTGGAATATCATATTTATCAATCCAAATTATAGCAATTCTATCACAGAAAATGTTTTCTGTAGAATATTTATATTTTCTGTTCTAAAGAAGCTAGAACTCTACAATGCAGGAAGTAGAACCAAACTACCAAGAAGAATATGGCAAGTACCATATGAGAAATACAAGTTAAAACAAAACTTAGCAAAAACTATAGCGTTGGAAACCCTGAAGGTCAAGCCCACTCAGCTGAAAACTCAGAAGACACATCACAGGAAAGTAGAATAAGAGATGTCTAAATGGAAAGTCAAGACATTTCTGACAGAATAGGGCAGAAATACTAGGAATTGAGAGTTGGTTCATTAACTGGGTCAAACAGTGGCAGATCAACCAAAAACACACTGGAACAAGCTGCAGGGAAAATCTTAGCATGCAAGCTAAGAAGCAGGTTAAAGATAAACATTAGAAAAGACCATCTAAGATTTCAGAACAAACAAGAAATGTGGCAAGAACAGAAGTAGCTTAGGGAGAGAGGGCTCTGGAAGTGGGCAGGCTACCTGATGAAAATCCTGTTTCAGACAAGTGGTAAAAATGCAGCAGAGAAAAGGAGAGGGAGAATCAGAGAGCCATTTGGAGGGGCTGTCCATGACTCAGACATTGTTTCCCTAATATTCAGCTTTCCAAGCTAGTCACTAGTTATAGTCACTAAACATAAGTGAATTCATGGAAACATAAAGGTATCCTGGGATAAGAAAAGAGACAAATCTTTCCAAACCAACCCCTAGCCAAATGCCCTGTAAGGAGGCTGCTCACTTTGCTGACAGAGGTTGTCTCACTTGTGAAGAATAAAGATGTGGATGGATGGCACTGAGGCTGTGTTCTCCTAGTGGAAAGCAGGAAAGTTATACTGTGGACTAAACATAGGTCACTTAGGTTAGGATTTTACTTCTTGACGGGAATCACTGGGTAATCTTGATAGAATACACAACATAATTTTTTTGGCAGGGGGGCAGGATTAGGGTTTCTGTTTTTGCAACTGGCATGGAGAGAGGTTGATAAGCAAGCTCTGTCTTTGCAGATTAGGGAATGGGTTCCTTACACAATCCAAGGGTGGCATAATATGGGTTAAAGTGGAGGCCTTGTCCCATCCTGTAGGGTCTCAGCTACCATCTGCCATAGCTCTATAGGATTTTGTATAAAGAGGCCTTCATATGGAATCATTTAAAAACAAAAGGGCTGTGAATTGTGGCACCTCTCTGAAATCCTAGCATTTAGGAGCTAGAGAAAAGAGTACCAGAAGTTTAAGAGCAGACACAGCTACAAAGTGACATTGAGGCCAGCCTAGGATACCTGAGACTCTGCCTCAAAAAAACAAAATCAAGCAGGGTGGTAGTGGCTCACGCCTATAATCCTAGCACTTGGGATAGCACTTGAGAGGCAGAGGCAGGCAGATTTCTGAGTTCAAGGCCAGCCTGGCCTACAGAGTGAGTTCCAGGACAGCCAGGGCTACACAGAGAAACCTCGTCTCAGAAAAACCAAAAACAAAAACAAAAAAACCCAAACAAACAAAAAAACAAAATCAGTAAATTAAAACAAAACTTTAAGATGCTCAATACTGGGTGGCTGTAGGTCTTTGTATGTCTATTCTTCTGGTTATGAAAGTAGGTATGATGAACACCTTCTTTGATCTGAGGCACCTGTTCTCCATGTTTTTATGAGATTTTTTTCCCTCTATATGGGGTTTGTAGCTTGCTGAAATAATAGATGCTGAGCTAAAATAGACCACCATTCCACTCTGAGATATTTTAGACTTCAAGAAAGTATTCAAAACATGCCTTTGGTGGCCTGGGCCTTCCGCTGGGGCAGATCAACAGGCCTGCCCCTCTCAAGACCCCACACGCTGGAGGCTTCTCAGGAGATCTGTTGCACCCAGGGCAACAGGTAAGGGATTCCCCCAAAGAAGCACAGTAGCTGGAATCACCAAGGAGCCAGTGGACTCCAGACTCATCTCCTCTGCTCCAACTCCACCTCCTTTCCGATCTGCTCCTTCTACCAGGGCAGATCATCAGCGTGTCTGCTCCTCTGAAGACGCCACAGTCTGACGGCCTCCCAGGATACCTGGAGCAACCCAGGGACACAGGTAGCAGGTTCCAGACACAGACACTCAAGTCAGTTAACACTATAGATAACCAAATGGCAAGAGGCAAGCCAAGGACATAAGCAACAGAAGCCAATATATTTTGAAACCATTAGAACCCAGCTCTCCCACCACAGTAAGCCCTGGATACCTTAACACACTTGAAAAGCATGATGCTGACCTAAAATCCTATCTCACAAAGATAATAGAATCCTTTAAGGAGTATATATATAACTCACTGAAAGAAATACAGGAAAACACAGGTAAATAGGTAGAAGCCTTTAAAGATGAAACAAACCCCTAAAAGAAATACAGAACAACAAAATAAAAAAGGTGAACAAACTGAACAATTGAACCTACAGATTAGGAAAAAATCTTCATTAACCCCACATCCGATAGAGGGCTAATATGCAAAATATACAAAGAACTCAAGAAGCTAACCACCAAAAAACTCAAATAAGGTAATCAAGAAAGGGGGTATAGAACTAAACAGAGAATTCACAACAGAGGGATTTCAAATGGCCAAGAAGGACTTAAAGAAATGTTCGAAATCCTTAGTGATCAGGGAAATGTAAATCAAAACAATTCTGAGACTCCAACTCACACCAATCAGAATGGCTAAGATCAAAAACTCAGGTGACAGCACATGTTGGCAAAGATGTAGAGAAAGAGGAACACTCCTCCATTGCTGGTAGGATTGCAAACTGGTACAACCACTCTGGAAATCATTCTGAAGGTTTCTCAGAAAATTGGGAATACATCTACCTGAAGACCCAGCTATACCACTCTTGGGCATATAACCAAACGATGTCCCACCGTGCCACAGGGGCAAGTGTTCAACTACATTCATAGCAGCATTATTTGTGATAGCCAGAAGCTGGAAACAGCCCACATGTTTCACAACAGAAGAATGGAAACAGAAAATGTGGTTCATTTGCACAATGGAATACTATTCAGTTTTTAAGAGTAAGGACATGGGGAGTAACTGGGACCAGCAGGACCCAGGCACACACAAACTGCCAGGCCAGTGGCTTGGGTTGCTTCCATTCTGTCTTGGTCAGCTGGTGCCCTGAGCAGACCTTGGGCTCAAGCTCTGCAGCCAGGCTCACAACAACCAGAGGAAACTCTACTCCCAGGCGCTCTAACACGCCTAGGATCAGAGGTGAGGAGGACATGACATCTGTCCCAATAGCAGGAGTAACTGGGGCCACCAAGACCCAGGCACACAAGAACTCCACCAGCCCAGTGGCTCGGATTGCTTCTGGTCTGTCTGGGCCGTGAGCAGACCTTGGGTGCAAGCTCCTGAGCCAGTCCCAAAACACCCAGAAGAAGCTCTACTCCCAGGTGCTCTAACAAGCCCAGGGTCATAGTATTCCAGAATCATAGAGACAGAATCATTCACAGAGACAGCTTGACTCTGAGGAGTTCTAACAAAACTAGGATCACAGGAAGAACAGGCTCCAGTCAGATTTAGCAAGGGGAGAGGCTCCAAGGCCTGATACTATTACTGATGCTATGGTGTGCTTATAGATAGGAACTTAGCATGCCTGCCCCTGGAGAGGCCCAACAAGCAGCTAACTGAAACAGATGCAGATACTTATACCCAACCATTGGACCAAGGTCAGGAACCCCTGTAGTTGAATTAGGAAAAGGCTGGAAAAAGCTGAGGAGGAGGACAACCCCATAGGAAGACCAGCAGTCTCAACTAACCTGGACCCCCAAAAATCTCTCAGACACTGAGCCACCAACCAGGCAGCATACACTAGCTGGTTAGAGGCCCCCAACTCATATACAGCAGAAGGCTGCTTGGTCTGGCCTCAGAGAAACAAGATGTGCCTAACCCTCGAGAGACTTGAGGCCCCAGGGAGTTGGGAGGCTTGACAGGGGTGGATGGGTGGGAGACATCCTCTTGGAGGCAGTGGGGAGGAGGAATGGGATGAGGAACTATGGGAGGGAGGACTAAGAAAGAGGCAACAAATAGATTGTAAAAAAAAAAAAAAAAAAAAAAAAAAGCAATAAAAGAAAATGTAGAATATGAAAAAAAATCCCTTTGTATTCTCCTAGATTAAGGAATAGTAAGTGTTGTGGATAGGCCTGGTGCTGTTCTTGTGAACCAATCCCCTAATGAATAAAGAAGCCAATCACTGGGTGAGTAAGCAGGACTTCTAGGTTGGACGGAGAAAGAGGGGAAGAAGGAGAGAATTAGGTCCCTTTTGAAACAGGGACAGAGAGGGGTAAGATGTAGCTGCTAGAGTTTCCTGGTATCATGGATGATCCGCAAGGATTTCGCCACCAGAGGAACCAGATTTAATAAGGCTTACAAGATTAGGTGTTAGTTGCTGTGCCCAGAGGTTGAGTTACTGTTGTTTCTGAACTGTGAGTTTGTGTTGAGTTTCCCTTCACGCAGCGGCTCATCTGAGTTCAAGAGAGAAAGGTAAGGCAGCAAAGCTTGGGTTTGCCAGATATGCACCACAAAGGCTGTGGGGGATTTGAAGCACGGGGTTGTTGTCCGTGGTAGCAACTGCCAGTGGGAACCTAGAGAGCTGGGTGGAGAGATTGTGGAGTTCTGAGTCAGAGTCTCCACGAGATAAAAACAGGTCGGCCATTGCTCGCCAGTGCATGGCCAACCAGGCTGATGAAGCTTAGAGTTGCTGGCACTAGTGAGGGAACATGTCGGCTGGACGATTTTATTATTTCCTGCAAAAAGTAAGCTTGTCATTGTTTCCAAATAAATAATATATAGTTGTGGTCATTGTAGTTACAACTGTTACTGATTTGTAGAACTACAGAGAATAGCCTGTAAATACTACACAATTTAACTCTAAATACTTTTAGATGTATTCTGAAGTACATGGCTTTCCTTTGTAAAGCCCCAGTATAATGAAAACATTTGAGATGGAAACAATATTATAATCCAATATGCAGTTTATATTCAAAGTATACCAGCTTTCCCAATGATGTCTTTTAGAGCAGTACTTCTCAGTGAAGGACTACAATCAAAAGAGGGAATCTGTGTTTCAATACTTGGCTTCTGCTCTTTAGCTTTTCATGGCCAGAGTTGCTGACCATCTCTCACAGTTGCATTGTCCTGTAGCATTCAAGTCCTAGTGGACTCAAGGGCAGAATCCATACAAAAAGCCTACTCCATGAGAGATGAACTATCTCCTTTGACCTTACAAACAATTTCACAGCTGCTCCAAAGAAATGGACAAATGGCCTCCCAAAGTGACTTTATGGGGACAGACACATCTGTCCTTCAAGGTATCACTGATCTCAAAGTATAATAAATAGCATGGCTAGTACTGTCTATTGCTTCTGAACTTGGTGAGGAAACTGTCAGAAATGTACACTGCTTTGCTGGATACCTTTATTAAGCCACTCTTTTGTGTTAGGCCATGTACCAAGCACTGAGACCATCTTTCTAGTGAGTTAGACTCCTACATCCTAATTATTTAACCTCATTCTTGGATACTGATTCAATAAAATTATTATTAAAACAAGAATCACATACGTTAGTTAACTTTTATAGACTGGCAATTTTCCAAAATCTGAGAGCTTTCTGAGGTGAGCAAAACTCCGAAAGGGGAAAAATAAACAAAACAAAAGCAACACTCCTGTACATTCTGCCTTATATGTAGATGCAACTGATAGATTATATATGTCAACAGGTGTTAGGTGTAATACAAAATTCAGAAAGGAGACTAAGAGAACATCATATTAAATAATGAGGAAGAAAACTTAAGGTAAGTTGACATGGATCATGAAAGAGAATGTACAACTTTGCCTCCTTCCAGCATTCACTCTGTTGTGGTGGATATGAAATAAAAACATAATTGATGGTGGAAACGTAAAAGTCTAAGTGAAGCTCTATTGATGCAGAATCAAGATTCTAACTGCATAAAAGTTTGCTGAAATGCATAGTTTGGCTCTGAACCAATGTTTGAGGAACATTGCTTGTCAATTTCTGTGAAGAATAATGCTGACATTTTGATGCGGACGGTTGAAACTAAATTATGTTTAACAGGATGGCCATGTTCATAATATTAATCTATTGATATATTAGCATAGGAGATCTTTCAATCTTCTGATGTCCTCATCCATTTCTTTCTTTAATGCCAACAGTTTTTTTTTTTTATAATTATTCAAGTTTTTCACTTGGTTGGTTAGAGTTATCCCTCCCTCTCCCTCCCTCCCCCCCTCTCATACACACACACACACACACACACACACACACACACACACACACACATACACACACACACACACACGTGCATGCGCACACTCTCATACATGCACACTTTTGATGTCCTTGTGAAAAGGTGCTTTTTTTTTTTAATTTCTTTCACAGCTAGTTTGTCATTTGTATATACAAAGGCTACTAATTTTTCTGAGTTAATTTTTGTATCCTGCTACTTTCCTGAAAGTGTTTATGAGATGCAGAAGTTCCCTGGTGGATTTTTTAGTGCATTTTATGTATAAAATCATATCATTTGCACATAAGAATACTTTGATTTCTTCATTTCCTATTTGTATCCCTCTTGATCTCTTTTTAATTCTGTATGTATGCTAAAATCTGTACAACCTCAGGAGTAAGTGGCCAATAGAAAATGGACTTGATGGTACTTTTATAAATATTATGTGTCTTATAGCTTTGTTTCTTTTTGCTACTTCTAAGAAATGTATCAACAGATAGATACCACCTTATGTTAAAAGAATGGAAATTTAAGGTCTAGATGTTTGAATATTTGACAAGATGGACTTCAACCCAAAACTCATCAGAAGATATAGGGAGGTACACCATATACTCATAAAGGAAAAAATCTACCAAAAGGATACTACAATTTTAATATTTACATACTGTCTTAGAGTTTCTATTGCTGCAATAAAATGTCATGACCAAAAGCAACTTATGAAGGAAAGAGTTTATTTCATCTTACAGCTTCTAGTTTATCATTCAAAAGAGTCTGGGCAGGAATTCAAGGTAGGAGCATTGATATAGGAGGTGATGCACAGGCACCACCACGGGGAAACACTGTTTACTGGCTTTCTTACCGTGGCTTGCTCAGGCTGCTTTCTTATACCACGCAGGGCCATCTGTCCAGGGGTGGAACTGCCTACAATGAGCTCGGAACTCCCATATCATCCATCAATCACAAAAAATGTCCTTTAGACTTCTCAATTGCCCAATTGAGATGGAGAATTTTGTCATTTGAGGGTCTCTCTTCCAAAATGACTCTAGTTTGTGTAAAGCTGACATAAAAGTGGCCAGTACACACACCATGCAAAAGTATATTTCACAAAAGAAAGACCATTTAGATCTAAAATCACATACTAGACTGAAACACAGTGAGAATAGGTGTCTTTAATGCCTGGTTCTTACTAAATAAGTCAACCAGACCAAAAGCAAATATAGGAACTCTGGATTTAAATAGCATCTATTATAGTTTGCATTATGTTGCTATGATAAAGACCATGACCAAAAGCAACTTGAGGAGAACAAGGTTTTCATAAGGAGTACTGCTTACAGGCTTGACCCCAAGGTTCATGACCAATTATCATTCTTTTACCTCCAAGGGCCACCCCAGGGGTAGCACTACCCACAACGGCTGGGCATTTCTAACTCAATCACTGACTGAGAAAGTGCCCTACAGGCTTTCCTACAAGGTAACGTGATTGAGACATTTCCTTACTTGAGGGCTCTTTTTCTCAGATAGCCCAGGCCTGTGTCAAGATGACAACAAAAACTAACCAGAATAGTATCACAAACAAATGAACCTAACAGATAAATACAAAGCACTCCAATCAAGACTTCAGTATACATTTACTTCTTAGGAGCTCACCAAATTTTCCGAAGACTGACCTCAAAGGAAATCTCAACAAAGATAAAAAAAAAAAAAAAAAATTGAAGTAACACTCTCCATTCTCTCTGACCATCATAAATTAGAGCTGGACAGCAACAACAGAAAACAGAAAATAGCAACTCATGGAAGCTAAGCAGCATATATTACATGGAAATTAGATGAAGGCAGGAATCAAGAGAGAAATAATTTGCTAGAATTGAATGAAAATGAAATCACAATATACTCAAACCTGTCAGACATGATGAGAGGAACACTGATAGCACTAAATGCCTACATCAAAAACCTGAAGAGATCTATTAATAACGTAATGATACACTTGATAGCTTTCAAAAAACAAGAAGAAACAGTACCCTCCTCCAAAATTAGAGGGGACAAAATTATTGTGGATTTGATTTAACACTTGTATTATGTTAACTGGGTTCCCAAAAACTATAAGAGAATATCAAATTTAAGGCTATGCAGGTCCCTGTCCCTAGTTGGTTGTAACTGGTAAATAAAGTAGCTGGAGGCAGGGAGGCAGAGGCAGGACTTTAGATTTCCTGGGCAAGGGAATCAAGAGAAGAGAAGGATTTAGAACCTCCATGCTGGGGAAACATGAGGATCAGGCTTGAAAGCTGCAGAAGAGAGAGCATATACAATCATGTAAGAGTCAGGGAAGTGTAGCCCCAGGGGAACCTCCATTGGTACAGGGTAGCAAAGATAGAATATAGATTTTAGTAAGTAATAATTCAGGAGTATCAGAGGGGAGATATTAACAATGTGGAGATTTGGGAGTGGCCCAGCCATTGAGCTGAATTAAGCCATATTAAGTATCAGGCTGTGTGTGTGTGTGTGTGTGTGTGTGTGTGTGTGTGTGTGTGTCATTCTAGAATCCAGAGCATTGGGGCCAGTAGCAAGGAAGTCACGCTGAAGCCAGGGAGATTAGAATGGATTAATAAACTACAGCAACACAAAATAATCAAACTCAGGGCTGAGATTAATGAAATAGAAACAAAGCAAAGCAAAGCAAAGAGTTTGTTATTTGGAAAAACATTTACATAAGTGACAAAATTTTACTCAATTAATAAAATGAGGAGGATCCCAGCCAATAGAACTAGAGATGAAAAGGTACGACAGACAGGGGACCCAGGTAATAATAAGGACGTCACTCTAAAACCTGTATTTCACCAAATTGGAAAACCTAAAGGGAACTGATGGATTTCTAGATATATAAAATGTACTAAGTTAAATCAAGATGAAGTAATTACTAAAATAGACCAGTAAGCCCTACTGAGATAGAAGGAATAATTAAAAATCTAACCAGAAAAAGCCCAAGGCCAAATGAACTCAGCACAAAATTCTACCAGACTTCAAAGAAGCACTAACACTCATCAGACTACTCATAAAATACAAAATGGAGGATTGTTTCCAAATACTTATTATGAAGCATTGTCCTGATATCAAAATCAGATGTAAGAAAAAATTTATAGATGGATATCTCTTTTGAACAAAAAAAATCCCAATAATATAATAGCAAATTATTTTATTTCAAGAATTTTAAGAACACATCAAAAAGATTATCCACCATAATCAAGTCAGCTTTATCCCAGAGATGCAGAGATGGTTCAACGAACATTAATCAATAAATGCAATCCACCACATAAACAGACTAAAGGACAGAAACCACTTGGTCATCTCATGGGATGTAGAAAGTCTTTAGCTAAATCCAACACTCCTTCATGATAAAGTCCTGGAGAGATTACTGATACAAAGGAAATACTTCAACATAAAAAGGCAATTTACAAGAAGCCCATGATCAACATCGTTCTAATGCGTAACACAGCATTTCCACGAAAATCAGGAACAAGCCAAGTTGTTTACTCTCTCCATATCTAGTCAATATATTACTTGGAGTTTTCACTAGAGGAATAAGACAACTGAAGGAAATGAAGGGGGATTCAATAACAAAGGGAAGGTGTCAAAATATTTGTACTTGCAGATGATACAATTTTATACAGAAAAGATCCTACAGAGTCTTCAGGAAACTTCTACAACTGATAAATATTTTAAAGCAAAATAGCAGGATATAAAGTTAGCACACAAAAAATCCAAAGCTTACAAACACACACACACACACACACCACCACCACCACCACCACCACCACCACCACCACCACCACCACCATCACCACCACCCATGACACTCACCAAAAAATAAATCAGAGGGAGAAAAACATCTTTCACAACTCTCTCTCTCAAAAAAAAATCTTGGGGTACCTCCAACTAAGGAAGTAAAACACTTGTATATTAAAACTCCAAGATGGTAGTTCTCAACCTTTGGTGAGTTCTGGTCAAACCTGAAGGTCACAACCCCTCTGGAAAACTTCTATCTTCAAAATTATTTACATTTCTATTCATAGCATTAGCAAAATTAGAATTATGAAGTAACAACAAAAATAATTTTATGGCTAGGGGGATCACCAAAACATGAGGAACCACATTAAAGGGTTGCAGCATTAGGAAGGTTGTGAACCACTGCTCTATAACATTGAAGATATCAGAAAATGAGGACTCCCCAAAGCTCATGGATCAGCAGGATTAACATTGTGAAGATGGTTATCCCCATATACCCCACACCCTCCTCCAGAATCTAGCCTGCTCCATAACTCGGACCTTTTCTTGACCATCTTTTCTGCAGCAGCCTCATCTGTCCTTCCCTGCCATCTACACACCCTGTATAGCAATCCTGTCTCCTCAGTCTACCCGATTCTATCCTACCCAAGACATTTCCAACCTCTAGACCCAGTGGTTCTCAACCTTCCTATTGCTGCAACCCTCACGATGAAACCACTATGTAACAACAAAAAATTTTCAGTTTTGCTACTACTTAAAACTGTAATTTTGGTTCTGTTATGAAGTAATGTAAACTTCTATGTTTTCTGATGGTCTTAGGTGACCTCTCAACCTGTAAGTCTGAGAACTGCTGCTCTAGGCTGAACCCACCCCTACAACTTCTCTCTTCTTTGACCCTGCTTCATCTATAATGTACTAAAAACTAATGAAGTCCTCATGCTTGGATCTCATGGCAGGAATACCAAGACTATTAAAGATCAATCCAGTATGTTCTTCAAAACCTACCAGCTTATCCAAATGCTTGCTAAGGAGAATGATCCAGATCAACTCAAGGCACAAGCATTAAGAGAGTCATCATAAATTTCCTCAAAGAATTCAAGGAGTTATAAAAATAAAGACACACACACACACACACACACACACACACACACAGACACACACCAGAAAAAAATTCAAGAAAGACTTAACTCTTCTTGTGCAATGACAAAAACAATACAGACATGAGGTTGATGGAAATGACAAAGAATCAAAGATCTGAAAATGAAGTTCAATAGAGACAGAAATGCTGAAGAAGACTCGAGCTGAAATGAAGATGGAATTGAAGAACACAATAGTCTAACTAGAAAATGCAAAGGAAATCTTTACAACTAGAAATGAATCAAGCAGAAAGTCTCAAAGATAAAATAGAGGATTCAAACCAAAATATCAAGGAACATAAAAAATAAAATAAAATACAGAAAAGCAACACAAGCTGGGCATGATGACACACACCTTTGATCCCAGCCAGCACTTGGGAGGCAGAGGCATACAATTTCTGTGAGTTTGAGGCCAGACTGGTCTTCAAAGTGAGTTTCAGAGCAGCCAGGCTACACAGAGAAACCCTGTTCTACAAAACAAACAAACAAACAAGCAAAAAAAAAACAGAAAAGAAACAAAAAGAAATGAACAAAGGACATCTGTGAGACCATGGGAAGTCCAATTCTTCTAATCATAGGAATGGATGAGGGAAAAATCCCAAGTCGATGGTATAGACCAGACCTTCAGCAACGTTATAGAAGAAAACTACTCCAAACTACAGAAAGATACATCCATATGAACACAAGAGTCACAGAAAAACACTAAATAGACAAGGCCGGAAAAGAAAATCCCCACAGCAAATAATATTTAAAACTTTAAGTATTTAGAACAAAGAAAGTACAAGAGAAAAGAAACATAAGTCACTGAGGAAAGAACCCACACTAGTAACAGCTGGCTTCTCACAGAGAACATCAGCAGCCAGAAGAGCCTGGGGATTGCATTCCAAGTCCTGAAAGACCATGCCAGGAACCTACACAACATCAGCTACTAGTTACTACCCACTGTACTAACACCAACACTAGCTACCTACTAATACTACCCAGGAAGCTCATTTGCCATAACTGAAAGAGGAAGAAAAGTTTTTATTAATAGAAAGTCTAAAATTTTTTATATATAAAAAAAAACAAGGAAAAGTACAGGAAGCATTATTTTGAACTAAAAAGATAAATGAACATAATAGAGAGACTGTGGGTAGAACTAACCTGAGTGCCTCCTTCCTGAAGACTAGCTTTCATGGTACCAAAAGGCACCATGCAAGCTTCCAAAGGACAGATGCGGCCTACAGTCCTATCCACTAGCATGCTCATGACGCATATCAACAACAGCAAGGCAGGGATAAGCCTACATGTACAGGAGTACGTTTCAACTTGAATTGTGTACATTGTACTATTTTAAGTAAATAGCTAATTGTAGTGGAATTTTTCCCTAATTGATTGGATAATAAATTCCACAGGAAACCAATCACTGGGTGAGGGGGCAGGACTTCCAGGTCGGGGAGAGGAAGAGGGAACTCAGGAGAAAGAAACTTGCTTTTGGACAACGGAAGAAAGGCAACAAACAGGTAGGAGGCCGGAGGCTGTTTGTTAGTGGTGGGTCCTGGATCTGCCACCAGAAGATTTGGGGAGATTAGGATGCTAGGTTCTGCGCCCAGTGAATGTGTTATCTGTTGATGTTAAACTAAGATTGTCTGGTGTTTTCTTTCTCAGGGTGATTCAACTGAGATCCATGGCAGATGGAGCCCTGTTCAGGCTCCAAGGGAAAGGTAACTATGGCAGGGCGTGGGTTTGCAAGAAGTACAGGCCAGCTAGCCACGGGAATTTGAGAGTGCGGAGCGGATTTGGCAGCAAACAACCACAAGATGGAGGAAGTCATTTCCGAGCTTTGGATAGGCAGAGCCTACCTTGGTGGGACAGGCTTTGGCTAAAGGGAAAAAATGCGGTCTCCGCCTATGTGCCAGGCTAAGAAGAGACAGAGACTGCAGTCAGGTGGCTAGCCAGAGATAGTGTGGATTTGGTTTTTATTAATATATGCTACAGCTAATGGTATGAATTTTTAGCCATCTGCATTGTTATTTTAGCTTCCTCCCTCTCCTTCAAGGAGGCCTCCTTCCCACTTCCTTATTAGATCACTTGTATCCTCTTCTGCATTCCTTTTCTCATTATCTGATTGTTCTCTAATTAGATTTTAAGACTTGCTTAACAAGAAAGAGACCATTGCCTGGTACTGAAACCTTCACAGTGCTGGTGAAATCATGGTTACTGAAGGAGACTCTACATCTACTATTTTATTAAAATAGCATAGTTCCTAACAATAATCTATAAACATCTGTCCTTATAACCTTATGAAGAAATCTTCTCTTTGTAACAGAGGAAGACCATTACAATTTGTAAGACTACAAAGATGGCTTGGGCTCTTCCAGAGAACCCAAGCTAAATTCCCAGCACCCAGGTAGGGTGGCTCACGACTGCCTATGCTCACAACTGCCTGTAAGAGTTGTGGGGCAGTTCTCAGAAATCTGATTCTCTCTCGTGACGTGTGAGGAAAACTGCAGTCACATGCACACACACTCTCCATATATATGGATAATTTTAAAATGTTAAAGTAATTCCAAGTCTCCATAATAGAAAACATAACATAGTTCAGAAAGCTATTTAAGATCCTTTGGGCCACTTAGAACCGAAAAACCAGCTGATTTACCTGGCTGAAGAATTAAGCTACTCAGCAGAAAATGTGTCTGTTCTTATGACTGGGATAAAGACTGAACTAAGTCTCTCTGAAACTCCTGTGTTGAAGCTCCAGGCCCAGAGCACTAAATGGTAGTTAAGTTAAAGTGAGGCCTGCATGTTGGGCTCAATGATTTTGACAGGTCCTTAAAAGTGAGAAATCTGTGCATGGATAGACACGAGGGACAGACACACAAGGGCTCGAAACGCCAAGTTAATTATGTTTCAACAACCAAGGAGAGGAGATTCAA